>JAQPPZ010004622.1:0-17413 GCA_028583015.1 Wollemia nobilis | reverse complement strand
AACTAGAGTAGTAGACTACTTTAGGGGGCATTTAGCTAGTTACTTCAAGTAATATAATAAATGCACAAGTGTCTATGTGCAAGTTGTAAATGTGCAAGGTGTCCCCTTGTACAGCTAGGTAGAGTGTTGGCCAAACAATCCATATTTCTATATAAAGAGCCTCATAGTGAGTGAATATACATTGATGTAGGTAGTAGTAGGTATACTGGGTAGATCGCCATATGGATTGGTGGTGGAGTACAATGTAGATCTTTAGCATCAGTTATGAAGTGTCCATTTCCTCCATACTGCATTGTATCATTTTTCTCACTTTTCATTAATAACATATTTCAGCATCTTACATTTATGCATATTTTATATCCCGTGATTGTATTATCCCTTGAACACACCATCAAAAGCTAACACTCTAAATTAATGACCTATATGGATGTCTACTCCAAAGAACACATTAAATAATGTAAGTAGAAAAGGAGCAAATAAAATACCAATATGGCTTAAAAGCATGATTGATGATTTAGAAAACTCAATGGATAATAAAGAAGATGCAAATGGAAGAGAAGAATCAATAGAATTTAAAAACTCACAAATTAATAGTTTTGTGAAAGTAGATTCTTCAACCATATCTTCTGATATGGAACAACAATCGCAAGCATGAAAGGAATTGAAAAACCCAAAAACTTAGTTGTATTACACTGATAACATATGCCTATAAATAGGCATTACATGACATATTTCTGATAAGGGTGCATTTAATGATAATGACACCTTAATCCTTACAAAAACTAAAATTTATTAATTTGCACACCTAATTCCCTATCATTCCTCACCACTGAAGAAGCATTGGTCCCCAATGCGTACAAATTGTGGAAGAGAAAGAAAGAAAACAATCAGGAGTGTCGGGTAAAATAAAAAAATGTACTCCTATTACAAAGCAAAATGATAACTTTTCACATGGCTGCATCAAACCAAAATCTGATAGATAAATGATCTCCAACGACTGTAAACACTTCTATGCCAATGGACAGCTGAAATTGGATCCCTCGAAACGGTAGAAGATAGCAGCAACTGGTACATGAAAGAATTTGGAGAAAAAGACCTTGAACTACGTGCCAAAAGATACCAGTTGGAAATTGTGGATGCATTAAAATTTTGGTTTTGAATGCTGGGCCACGTGTATTGATGAAATGCATTGAATGAAAACAACCACAAAAATACATTTAATGAAAAGCAACAACATGGAAATGCATTTAATGAAAGCGACATTGAAATGCATTTAATGAAAGTAGTGCATAAATGCATTTAATGAAAGTTGTGTGGTTTAATGAATGCATTAATGAATGCGGTTTAATGAATGCTTTAAATGGATTAAATTGTAGTGGAATAAAATAAAATAAACTAAAATTAATTTAATTTAATGGTTGGGCCGCATTAATGAAATGTGGATGTGGGCAAAATTAAAAATGGGTAATGAATGCATTAATGAAAATGGGTATGCATTAATAATGCGTTTTAATAATGGAAACAAAAAAATTTAAAAAATAAAAAAATTTAATTTAATTTTTAATTTATAGAAATGTGGCAGTAATGATCTTTGTAACTACCAACGGTTGAAAATAAGCTAAAAAAGATCGAGAAAGGTAGTAAACATGCGTAAAGTACCAAAAAAGATAGATATGGCATGGTGGTGGCCATGGAGGAGGTGGAAACACCAGTAGCTGCACCGAAAAATTGATGACAACGTAAAGTTGTGGAACCAGGTGGCCAACATGTAGCTCATCGAAAGGAGTCAGATTAGCTACAAAAAACACAAAAGCATATCGAAAGGATTGAAAATAGCACAAAATCATCTGAATCAAGTTGGAGCTATAAATACCATTATGTTTGAACCTTTTCTAGGTAAAATCTTCAGCTACGGAGTCCAAAAAAGTCAAGAAATTATAGCTAAATGGTTGGATCTGTCATAAAAGAGTTAGAAGAATGGATTAGAAGTGAAGTGGGTGATCCGTAATACCACGAAGTGCAACATACATAGTGATAGCTTTCATAAACGATGAAATGTCTTCGGTCTCAGTATCAGGAGCGTCAAAACTTAAATCTGCTTTGGAACTCCTCGATTGTAGAGACACCTGAGCAAGGTGTGAAAGACATGAAAGCACTGGAAATTGCATGAATGGTGGTCAAAAATTGGATACCAGTATCTGAGAGAGGAACCATCGATTGAGAAATTGATAACAAAGAGGCTGTGGATGCATTGGTAGGCCAGATATTTTACAGCCACACCTGGATTTGAACTAGGATATCTCGATAAAATTCCTAGTGTCTTTCCATTAGACCATATGGCTTCCATTGCTCTTAAAGTTGAACCAAGATTTGCAACTCTTGATACAGATCAACAACTAATATTTATTAATTCACACACCTAATTCCCTATCAATATGAATCAATTAGAGAAGAGAATATTCCTGGTACTTTTGGCTATAATATTGTAGAGGAGATGAGTATACCAATGAAGGTGAGTTTGTATGATGCATTGCAGTTACCTGGACAAGTGGACCTATTGCAAGAATCTCTCAAATCTGTGAAGGATAATAAGAAAATCTTCACCCAAACAGTGTTAGCACAAACGTTGATAACCTCTGCCACTAGTAAGAACATACCACCTCTGTTCTACTTACCCTTAGAATGGAAGGATGAATCATGCATAATTGTATGATTGAATTCGATGTTGTGACTACTATCATGCCAAAGGTAGTATGTGAAGTCATGGGGATGGAGTACACGAGGAGCAGTCTAGGCATCTTGTAGTTGGATGGAACCCCAGTTAAAATAGTAGGTGTGATTAAAGATATTTCGATCATTCTGCACAACATACTGTAGATCATCGTTATTCAGGAAGTGGTGGTGGTTGACCTGGAACCATATTTTAACATGTGTCTTTCAAGAAAATTCATAGCAAAGCTTGGAGGATACCTTTCCTTAGATTATTCACATTTGGAAATTCCTTTCAAGGGAAGAAGAATCCACATTTATAATGAAAATCCATCCACTTTTCATATAGAAAAATTGAAAGAAGAAGAGAAGCTCACTAGTGTAGTCCACATGATGACAGAAGAAGTGCAAGAAGTGGACTTGATGGAGGAAACTCTTGGTGAGCTCTGCCTAGAGGATGATTTCTCATTGATGGACTTCAAGCAATGGTAGAAATTGATATCGATTGTTATACCATAACTAAAATTGAGCAGCATGAGGAAGAAGTTTTTGACTTCCCAGATCCAGTTTTGGATCAGTTATGAAAGCTGTATTTTGATGGTGCTAGGTGAAAGAATGGCATGGGAGCTGGGATTATTCTTGTTTCTCCTTTGGGATTGTAAAAGACCTATTCATATCTATTGAATTGGAGCTACACGAATAACGTTGCTGAGAGTACGAAGTGTTGTGCCTTGGATTGAAAAAGGTAGAGAAGTTGGGAATCAAGCAGTTGTATATTTTTGGAGATTTTGAGCTCATCGTCAATGAGACTACAAACAAATGCGTGTCAAAGTAGCACTATTTGAAAGCCTACCGCAACAAGGTATGGGATTTTTTTGAGTCTTTTAAGACACTAAATATCCAAGCGATTTTGTAGGAGCAGAATAAACATGCAGACATCTTAGCTTCCCTTGGTGACAATTTCTCTCCCATGGAACAAGTGGTCAGGAGGTTGAAGACTGTCAGAGTGATTTATAGACCTTCGATCCCTGATAAGAAAATATATTGGAAAGTGTTCAACATCGATGAACATATAGTGAACTTCTTGATTAAGGAGGTTGCTAGTGTAGAGGATAGAACATTGGCTGAAGAGGAAATGGAGGGAGTGATTCAACTGAAAAACAATCACATTCCTAGGGGACTGATTTTGCTTGAGAGTTTGTTTGATTAAAACGATCGAGCAGAGAAACACAATATCAAATTTAATGTAAAGTAATATAAGGAGTTGTAGTTGGAGGCTAATAAGATCATCAAAATTAGAACAAAATGTAATTCAAAAGAGCTTGAAGATATTAAAAATCTATGTTATGAGTTCCTCGACATCATTGCATGGAGTTATCATGATTTAAAAGGATATGATAAAAACGTAATCCAGCATACCATTGAACTATAGGAGGGGGTAAAACCTTTTCAAAAGAAACAACGACCAGTCAATCCCAAAATTGAGGTGCTCATGAAGGCAGAGTTGTTAAAAATGTTGGAAGCAAAAATAATTTATCCAATCAAGCACTAACATGGGTGTCAAATATGGTGCTCGTTCAAAAGAAAAATGGTGATATCTACCTCTGCATCGATTTTTGAAATTTGAACTAGGCATCATTAAAAGACCACTATCCTTTGCCACAAATTGATCAAATTATCCATTTTGTTGCTAGAGTGCAAAGATTTTTGTTGCTAGACGGTTTCTCTGGCTACAACCAGATTTGGGTGAAGGACGAAGACGAACACAAGATAATGTTTACTACAAAGTGGGGCACTTTTTCCTATCAAAGAATACCATTTGGTCTTTCAAATGCTGGCACCACCTTTCATAGAGCCATGGATTTCGCTTTCGATGAGCTGTTGAATAGAGTTATTGTAATTTACCTTAACGACATGATTGTTTTCTCACATCATAGGGAAGAGCATGTCTCAAGTCTACGAAGGATAATAAGAAAATCTCGACTCAGATAGTGTTAGCATAGATGTTGATAGCCTCTGCCACTGGTAAGAATAGACCACCTTCATTCTATTTCTCTCTCAGAATGGAAGGATGGATCGTGCATAACTATATGATTGATTACGATGCTGCAACAACTTTCATGCCAAAGGCAGTATGTGAGGTCATGGGAATGGAGTACACAAGGAGCAGTCCAGGTGTCTTGTAGTTGGATGGGACCCCAGTTAAGACAGTAGGTGTGATTAAAGATATACCTATCATTCTGCACAACATGTCGCAAATCACTGTTATTCAAGAAGTGGTGGTGGTTGATTTGGAACCATATTTTAACATGTGTCTTTTGAGGGAATTCAAAACAAATATAGAAGGATATATTTCCTTGAATTATTCACATTTGGAAATTCCTTTTAAGGAAAGAAGAATCTGCATCTATAATGAAAAGTCATCCACTTTTCATATAGATAAGCTAGAAGAAGAGAAGCCCACTAGTGCAGTCCATATGATGACAGAATAAGTGCAAGAAGTGGACTTGATGGAGGAAGCTCTTGGTGACCTCCACCTGGAGGATGAGTTATCATTGATGGACTTCAATGCGATGGTAGAAACTGATACCGACTGTTATACCATAACTCTGAGCAGACTGAAGAGAAGTTTTAGATTACCAAGACCCTATTTTGGATCAGCTATAGAAGTTGCATTTTGATGGTGCAAGGTGCAAGAATGGTGCAGGAGCTAGCATTATTCTTGTTTCTCCTTTGAGGTTGCAAAAGACCTATTAATATCGATTAACTTAGAGTTGCACCAATAACACTACTGAATATGAAGTATTATGCCTAGGATTGAAAACGGTAGAGAAGTTGAGAATCAAGCAGTTGTAAATTCTTGGAAATTATGAGCTCATCGTTAATCAAAATATAAAAAAATGCATGTCAAAGTAGCACTATTTGAAGGCCTATCGCAATAAGGTATGGGATTTTTTTGAGTCCTATACGACTCTAAATATACAAATTATTTCTTAGGAGTAGAACAAACACGTAGATATTTTGCTTCCCTTGGAGCTAATTTATCTCCTGTAGAACAAGTGGTCAAGAGGTCAAAGACTGTGAGAGTCATTTATAGACCTTTAGTCCCTGATAAGAATCTCTATTATCAAGTGTTCTATAGTGATGAACAGATAGCGAACTTCTTGGTTAAGGAGGTTGCTAGTGCAGAATATAGAACATTAGATGAAGAGAAGATGGAGGAAATGATTCAACTGAAGAACAATCATATTTCCAGGGAACTGATTTTGCTTGAGAGCTTGTTTGATCAGAATGACCGACCAAAGAAACAAAAGATCAAATTTGACATGAAGGAATATAAGGATTTGTAGTTAGAGGATGATAAGAGCATCAAAATTGGAACAAACCATACTTCAAAAGAGCTTGTGGACATCAAAATTTTACGTTATGAGTTTCTCGACATTGTTGTGTGGAGCTAAAAAGGATATGATAAGAATGTAATCCAGCATACCATTGAATTGTAGGAGGGGGAAAAATATTTTTGGTAGAAACAACGGCCTGTCAATCCTAAAATTGAGGTGTTCATGAAGGTAGAGTTGTTAAAGATGCTGGAAGCAAATATAATTTATCCAATCAAGCACTCAACATGGGTAGCAAACTTGGTGCCAGTTCGAAATAAAAATGGTGATATTCGTCTCTGCATGGATTTTCAAAATTTGAACCAGGTATTGTTAAAATATCGTTATCCTTTGCTGTAGATTGATCAAATTTTACACGTGGTTGTTGGAGCACAGATATTTTTGTTGCTAGGAAGATTCTTTAGCTATAACCAAATCTGGGTGAAGGACGAAGACCAACACAAGATTGCATTTACTACAAAATGGGGCACTTTTGCCTATCAAAGAATACCATTCGGTCTTTCAAATGCTGGTGCTACCTTTCAAAGAGCTATGGATGTCACTTTCGATGAGTTGTTGAATAGAGTTATTGTAATTTACCTTGATGACATGACTATTTTCTCACACCGTAGGGAAGAGCACGTCTCTCATCTGAGGCAAGTGTTCAAAAAATACCAAGAATTTGGATTTCAATTAACTCGAAGAAGTCCATTTTCACTATTAAAGAAGGAAAAATTTTGGGATATGTGATTTCATAAGAAGGATTGGCGATTGACCTTACGAGAGCTGAGATGCTATTAAAATTACCACTACCAGTTAACAAGAAGGATCTGTAGTCATTCTTTGGCCAGATCAATTTTATCGAAAGTTCATTATTGATTTTACCCAGGTGGTGAAGCCAATGACCAAACTTCTGAAGAAGAATGTAGACTTTAAATGGACGAAAGTGAGAAGACAAGCTTTCTAGGAGATCAAAAATATAATTACTCAAGCGCCAGTATTAAATAACCTAGATTACTCGAAAGACTTCATCCTTTATGCAATAGGTGAGTAGGAGAGTTACGGTGATGTTCTCACACAGAAGCAAGAATATGGAGATGAAAAGTCAATTGCCTTATTGAGTCAAGTCATTTCGCCGCACCAAGAGAAGTATAATTTCATTGAAAAATAGGTGTATGCAGTTATGAAATCCATGAAGAAAATTCTAATATTTCATTTCACAGAGCAAGATAGTCATCTATGTCATTCATCCTTATGTCAAAAATTTCATTCTTCAAGGAGAATTAGGTAATAAGAGAGCAGGTTGGGTCTCAAAGATTTAGGAATATGATGTGGAGATCCGGCCCACTAAGTTGGTTCATGGATGAGATCTCTACCAAGAATTGGCCAAAAGTGTAGCTTCTGAATCATTGGATTAAGTATAGGATGAGGTAATCAAAGAAGGCATTTGTGCAAATCGAGCTATAGTTGATCATGACTAGACAGAGGACCTTGTCGAATTATTTACCTCTAGGAAATGTCCATCACACCTTGATGCTTCATAGTGTTGAAGATTCAGATTGCAGGTACTTAGGTACGTCCTATTGCCAAGCAAGATGTTCCATAAAAATATAGATAGAGTACTCCTCAAATGTGTGAAGGGTTCAGAAAAAGAAAAAATTAGAAGATTTCCACTCTAGCTTATCCGACAGACACTATGCAGGAAGGCCTATGTCCTTGAAAATCATTCAGGCTAGTTATTTTTGGCCTACTCTTTTTATGGACGCACACAAGGTGAGTCAAAGTTGTGATTATTATTAGCAGTATGTTGGTAGGAATAAGAAAATATCTCTACCCCTACATTCGATTCAGGTGGAAGCATCATTTTAGTAGTGGGGCCTGGAATTCATTAGAGTTATTGATCCTCATTCCTCCATCGAGCATAAATATATCTTGATAGCAACCGATTATTTACCAGGTGTGTTGAGGCCATTTCAACTAAAAAAGTAGACCAAGCTACAGTCATATCCTTCATTGAGGGATTGATTACTCATTTCGGTGTTCCAGATACCATTGTAACAAATAATGAGACTCCATTTATTGGGGGTAAGATCATCGAATTTTCTAGTAGGTATAGGATTTATCTCAAGATATCCTCCAATTATTACCCGTAAGGAAATGGCTTGGCTGAATCCACAAACAAAAACTTGTTGAGGATCTTGAAAATGACCTTGGGAACAATAAGAGAAGTTGGCATCTCTTGTTAAATCGGGCTCTATGGGCAGATTGGATATCGATGAAGAAGTCTATTAAAACCTCCCCCTACTCTTTGGTGTATGAGAAAGAAGCAGTGCTACCCACTCATATCGAGCTTCCTGTACTCCAAAAATTGTAGTTATTTTAAGATGAAGATGATGAATTCGATCCTATGAGTGCGAGGTTGGCTCAAATATTGTAGCTAGAGGAGGAGAGAGAAAAGGTGTATGAGGCTTTCACAAAACATGCAAAGATGACGCAGAAGTAGTTTGGCAAGAAGATAATAGAATGCAAGTTTCAAGTGGGAGTTATGGTCCTCAAATAGAACAAGAACAAAGCCAAGATGAGGAATCACCACAAGTTTTATGCTATCTGGGAAGGTCCATTTTAGGTTTCTGTAGTGAATTCAAAGAATGCATGTCATCTCCAAGATATGGATGGTTGGGATCTTCTGATTCCAGTTAACGGTCTTCATCTGAAGGCCTTTTTTCAATGATGAACTCAAGAGGTACGAGGTGTAAATATGTACATTTTTATTTATCATTTTATTGTTTTATAACATATTAAAAAAGAGAAAAAAAGTACGAAGTGGATTCCACTAGAAGATGCTAAAAAATTTTTTTTTATTTTTTAATATTTTTTTTTTTGGGGGTGGGTTGTGGCTTATTTTTTTATAGTAAATTTTTATAATTTAGGAGGCAAAAAAAAAAATTAAACTTTTCTGGTAGTAGGGAGAAAAAAATAAAAAAAAAAAAAAGGGCCAGGAAAAAAAAAAAGGGAAAAGAAATTTGAAAAAAAAAAAAATTTTATAAAAAAAAAGGGGCTTTTTGTAGTTGGAGAGCAGCCAATAAAAAGTGCTTTCGTCCAAGATTGGGGTGAAAACCCCATCCGCCTCATTTTGGGGTGAACATATATAAAAAGAGTCAAGTCTTCTAAAAAAAAAGGAGGGCCAAAAAGAGCTTTCACCCCAAATGGAGGGGTGAAACTCCCAATCACCCCTCATTGAGGTGAAAGCATATCATGGCGAAAGCATAGTTTGGAACTCCCTTTCTTCTTGAATTTTGAAGTTCCCATTCGTTCGCCCATTACGAAGCCAAGTGATACGAAAAATGTTCTAAGGATGTGGGGGCGTGCTCCGACTTTTAAACGAGTGTATATAAGAGTTTTCAATGAAGTTTCGATAAAATTAAAAGTGGAATGAAGTAAAAGGAAAAGTCAAAAAGCAAAAGTTTTATTTGAAGCTTTTGATGAAAAGATGAAGATTAAATTTAAAAAATTCGATTTTATTTTCTTAATATGGAGTGAAAATAAAATAAAAGAAAAAGAAAGAGAAAATAAAAAATCTCAAGTTTAAAAAAGCTTTAAAAGGCGCTTTTTCTAAATATGGGGCGAAAAAGAAAGGCACGAAACTATTTTAAAAATAGGGCATTCGACATGGAATTAAACCAAGCATGCTGAAGACATTTTTGAAGTGAAAGAAGAAGAAATCAAGTACGCATCAGAAGTGTTTTTGCCCCTCCATTGCTTTTTCGGGTGTGTGATGATTTTTTAAGTGCAAATTGAATTTTCAGAGTGCCCTTTCAAAGAGATTTTGCCCACTAGCACGTGGCAGATTTTAGGAGGTGTTCATGGATATTATGACGTATTTTTGGAGTATTTAATTCAAAACGTGCACCTGGATTTGTGTTGGGAGACGTTTTTATCGTCTCGGGAGCTAGAATTTCACATCGTTGGAAGTAGAGGTGCTCATTGGACCCCATGTGGTGAATTTATTTTTTCAAAGCAGTTTCAGCAACCAGGGCACATTATCCGAGATATTATCAACAAGAAGGGCACACTTTTTAAGAAGTATTTCATGGTGAATTAAAAATCAATTATTATTGCAATATTGGAAATAGTGCCAGTGAAGAGAAGCAAAGTGCGTCTCCATCTGAATCCACCTAGAATATTTAATGCATTTACTATGGTAGTTGCAGTGCATTCTATAAATAGAACAAGTAAACTTGCCCAAGAGTTGAAATTTTTTAAAATTTTCCTATCGGTGCGTTTTCGAGTTTTTTGGTTGCAGATTTTGCAGAACGTCTTCAGGATAGTCAAAATTGACAAAATGGGTAAGAAAGGCAAAGAAGTTAAAGAGATCATGGAGCCCAAACAGTCAAAAAAAAAAAGTAGAAGGTGGGATGAAATCCAAGAAGACTCGTAGAAATGAAAACGTAGACTTGGACCCGTACTCTAACACCATGGCATAGATCGGAGACTATGTAATCACCAATAAGGGTGTGGTGAAGCTTTGAAAAGATGTGGAATTAACCATTAAGCAAGGATTAATGCTAGAGATCTCGTTGACTGTGTCATTTTATGCGCAGTTATTTTAGTATTTGTGTATGCTCGTGCATGTCTGCCTAGAACTGGTGAAGCTAATTGCCTGATTTTACAACTCGGTTACCAGGACAGTTCAAAATGCGAAAAGGGAAGTGCTTTTCTCCATCTCAGTCGACAAAGTATGGGAAGCATTTGCTTGCGGGTTAAAACCTTCGTTTGACATGATTTTCAAGAAGTTGCACACCAATGAGCAAGAAGATAGATATGTGTCCACTATGACAATGCGCCAGTTCATGGAGGTGTAATTAATTAAAGAGCCACAACTAGGGTAATTTTTGAACCTGCCAAAGTCACTTTCAGATTTAAAAAGTCTAGATATTTATTCAATGCTGGCATGGGTGGCTAGTATCCTCGTGGATTCCATAGTTCACAAGTGGTAGGTGACGCTCGCACAATGTATAGGCCAAGTGGAGTTCTACACTCCAATAGTGATGAGATCGGGTACCAATCCAATTTATTTTGATTGGGTCGATTTCATATACCAAAAAATGTATTTTAAACTAGAAAAGTTGCATACTGGAGAAGATACTTCATTCAAGCATACATCTTTCCACATTTGGTATTTCTTCTTCCATTTA
Organism: Wollemia nobilis; assembly: GCA_028583015.1. Taxonomy (NCBI): domain Eukaryota; kingdom Viridiplantae; phylum Streptophyta; class Pinopsida; order Araucariales; family Araucariaceae; genus Wollemia; species Wollemia nobilis. Next base: position 6,132 of record JAQPPZ010004622.1, on the reverse strand, counting down.
CATTAGCATTTTTCGTTTATTACGGTTAAACAAGTTGATGAGGAAAATGAGTTTTTACCTGTTTATATGTAGACTCCTGCTCTGTCAAGAAGGGAGTCATTCTATAGTTTTAACTGCTTATTTTTGGGGCCTGCGATTGAGTTGCTTTGTGGTAAGCATGAAAGAGTGCCACGAGAGCTGAGAGAAGTTGTGGTTATAGAAGAGAAGGGATATCTCTTTTTGTTAACTCAAGGTGTGGTGGTGAGAATTTACGGCTTCACAGGGAAGCCATTCTTGCTTCCATATTTTACCATCGAGCATGTTTTTGCCATGGAGGTGGTGCGCCAGACTGATTATACGAATGATGTTTATGGAGTAGGGCATGGCAAAAGAACAACTTGTACCATGCCCTTTAAGTTCAACAAAATAGAGGTGAGCTAGGTTGGCCAGAATAGGCTACTCATAGAGGCTCTCCAAGACCTGGGCCTGGTAGAATTACCGTAAAGATGGAGGTATGACCCATTGGGAAAATTTTTGAAAATAATTTAGGCAAAGCATTTTTATTGTTGCCCATGTCTAGATATTGAGCAAAATCGCAATAATTTTGATGGATGTGATTTGGGGTGGCACATTGAAGTCATGATGTCCCTTCCACCATGGCATGACTTCTATGAGTATAAAGCTGAATACAACCCCGCAGTGCACAGAGATTACATCCCTCCGCCAGGACTATTTGGTCAAGTAAAAGAACAATAGCCCTTGTGGTCCGAAGAGAAAATCATGAACTAGTGGATTATGAGGATTCACAACGGGAAAATTACATCTTCTTTTGGGTTGAATATGGACGAGGCATTTTTGGAGGCATATGATGAATTTGTCAGTATTATCAACCTATCACTTTTGCTAAGGTTGTGCCTCAAAGTTTTCAAAAGTTTGACAGCGATGAAAGAGTAGCTAAAAAAGAGTGCCTGGTAGTTGAGGGAGTGACACATGAGGAATAAGAGCAGCAATTTTTGTTTCAACAAAAATCCCAGTGGGTAAAGCAAAATGTAGATGAGACGCTTCCTTTGGAGAAGCAAAGCATAAAATAGGCACTTCCATTTTTGAAGGCTACAAAGAGGCCAAGAACTGGTGCCATTTCTTTGTCTACTATTGTAGTTTCAATTGTTGCAGTTTCCACAATTACAGTTGCTACCGTTGCAAAAAATCCCCTTCGCCAACATCGACTGCTTAGGTTGAAGTTTCCCAAGAGTTTCTATTAATTCATGAGTAGTCATTGAACTAGAGGGTGGAGATTGTAAACCTGGAGGTAGAAGCAGAGCATGAACAAGAAAACCCCATTACGCATTCGCCTCCATCACCAGGACACATGATGCCCACATCCAAAGGTACATCCCCTCTTTCGATTTCTTCTACTCAAGAGCAGATAGTGGTTGTTAGTTCATTTCCTTTAGTTCCCACATTTGTTGCTCCCTCATTTGGTATTCCTTCCATTTCCATTTTGCTCCCTTCCTCCCATACACAAGTTACTACTGCTCCTTCTCTTTCCCTCTCTTCAGCCTCCCTTTCTTTTAGTTCATTTGCGTTAGGACCGAATCCATTTTCGCATCCTTCACATTCCATTCTTGTTACTACTTCCATTGTAACTGTAAGTGCACAAGCTCCTCCAAGAGTAAGCACAACTGTAGTTGAGTTTGGTTCCTTCATCGACTCTACCATTTTGGTTCCCCGTCTCATTTATGTTTCCTCTTCTTCCTTTGAGCTAGACTATGCACAGATTCTAATCCCTTTCACGTCATTTTTGGAGATGCAGGCACTTCCCAAAGTCGAGGTGATATCCAAAAAACCAGATGCAAAAAATATTAATTACGCTCACCTCAGTTCATCACAGTGGTTGAAGAGTCACAAAAGGAAAGAGGCGCTTACCCCAACCAAGCCACTTAAGAATGTCATCTTCGATCCTGTTGCTATGGAATTTCACACCACCAAAACGATTCCTCTGGTCCAAAAACCACAAGGAGAAATGAGGTCGAGTGATTATGCTTATGAGATTGTGATAGAGGACTTGGCCAGAATTGATCCCACTGAGAAGATGGGGAATATCCAGGTCGATATGAGCTCAGTTTACCTGCATGGCGAGCACTACAAGCAAATATTTTATGATGTCGAGACAAGAATCATCGAGATTAAGGATGCCTTGGTAGTAAGTAGAGCGCAACAAGAGAAGATGGTGGTGGAAATTGAACACTGGCGTCAATAGGCAAGGGCACATCAAAAGGAAAAGGATGCAACAAGGTAGGAGGTGTAGGCACTGAAGGCATAGCTTGAGTCTATACAGAATCAACTAGCAGAGAAAGCCACACAGGCTACAGGATTTTGTTATAAAATGATTAAAGAATCTCACCTTCGATTGGCTCAAAGTTGTGAGAAGTTAGCAACGAGAACAGTTCAGGTTCTGCAGTATCTCTACATGGCTCAAATACAGATTTAGTTGGGCCAACAGTTGATAGATAACACTGAGGAGATGTTGGAGTCACATTTGGATATGGCCATGAAGATTCAAGCCCTAGCTCATTCTAATATGCGTATTCACCCCATGAGTGAGATGGATCAAGCCTGGTCCAAAGCCAAAGTTACGCTGCACAGTTACTTCCATAGGTTAGATCTGGTGAGAGAAGGCAGAAAGATCTTAAACACAATAGAGTGAGGGCATATTGTTTCGATGATCCATTTTGATGCTCTTGCCGATATGGGATTTCCAAATTTTATTGATAAATGGGGCGAGCCGCTACCAAATGAACAATTAGAAGCAGCCTACAAGAGTTTTGTGGAGGATACATTAGAAATTGATCAGTGGAAGGAGCCAATCATAGAAGAGAAAGTGTTGCCTCTCATGAAGAAGTTCACTCGCATGGATTTGTCTTTGTTCGAGTTAGCTCAGTGATCTAAGTGCCTTAGCTTGGAGGATACCCAAAATCTACGATATATTTATGAATCGCTTAGTGTCCCATGCTTTTTCACCATAGATGATTGGGCTGAGGTAGTTACAGTTTATAAAATTGCCTGTGAGATTTTGAAGGAGCAGGAAGAACAGGCCATAAAAGAATAGGCAACATCAGAACAGGTAGAAGCAGCACAAATAGCAGTAGAGCAAGAGGTGAGTGAGAATATAGTAGTTGAGAAGGTGCAAAAAAAGACATCCAAATTAGAAGCACCAGCCAAGGTAGCCGACAAGAATGGTTCTTACATTTTCATGAAGTTTCATGCTTCAAAATAATGGGGATTATAAGATAAATGGTTAAGAGAATTGATTTGCAACATCAGTTGAAATTACCTAAAGACATATGCAAAAAATGGCACCCAAAGACTAAGTGCATATAAAAACGTAGGGGCCTTACTGAGGGTTAAAATTGTGTTTGCCTCAAAAGTTGGGTGAAGAGCCCGTTCACATCACTTTGGGGTGAACGTGAAAGTTTAAAGGGGAAAAATAAATGTTAAGACGATAAGGCGCTTTTGCCCCAAGAAGGGGGCAAAAGTCCCTTTCGCCTCCTTGGGGTGAAGACATTAATATGTTTAAAGAAAGGCATGGAATGGCACAAAACTACAACAGCTAAAAGAGGCACGTTCACCCCAAATGAGGGTCAAAAACACCATTTGCCCCACTTCGGGGTGAACATAATTAAGATACATTGATCAGTCAAAAGCATTTTTGCCTCAGGTGAGGAGTGAAAGTAACTTTCACCCCTTCCTAGGGTGAAAGCTCAATAAAATATTATAAGTTTGGGTGCCAAAATAGCTTTGAAAAGTCGAATATTCATTCAACCCATAAGAGGGGCGAAGACACCTTTCACCTTCTCTTCGGGTGAATGCACATAAAAGATAGTGTGCGTTACGGGACCCACAGTGGTATGAATTTAAAAGGAATTTTAAGGGACGTTCACCCCAAGTAAGGGGTGAAAATGCCTTTGGCTCCTCATTGGGGTGAACGTGTATTTCGAAAGGAAAAATAATTTTATATATCTTTCTAAGAGGTGCCATATGAAAATCGAAGTTTGTTCTACCCCATGCAAAGATTGAAATAAGTTTTGATAGTCGAAGGGAAGGCATTTAAACTAAAAGGGATTTGTTCCAAGGGAGGGGTAAAAATCCCGTTTGCCCCACCTTGAGACAAACGTAAGTTTCATAAAAAGGGTAGTTGTTCATGCAAAAGTAAGATACGTAATTCACGGGTCCTGCACCAAAGATTTAAAGGAAAATCTTAGAGGTGTTTCACCCTAAAAATGAAACGAAAATACTTACGTAGCGAGCAAAGTTTGTAATAAGGGAGCACACCATGGAAAAGAAAGAAATTTGCTAACACACTTTTCTTATATTTTAAATATTTTATTTAAAATATATGCATTTTATTCAAATGAAAAGATAGTTTAGAAAGAACCCTGACAAAAAAATGAAGAGATAAAAGGTGAATGTGTATGATAGTGTGGATATATATAGTGTATTTTTTCCTTGATTTTAACCAAAGGTGGCAGTCGCCCAATTTGGGTGAAAGTGATGCAAAATATCCCAAAGCAATTTTTCAAGGGCGCTCAAGGAGAATTTAATAATGGAAGCAAAAGGGTGACTATAGTTGTTGATTTTGTGCTAAAAAGGGCTACAACATTAAAATCATAGGGTGATTTTCATGAATTCCAAGACATTCCAAATAGGAGCAAATTTTTGAGGCACAACAAATGTATCAAGTCATCGACCACCTTCACCATTTTTCATGCACTGATGCCCAAATGTGTTGATTTTCTAGGAATTTTCCTTAAAAGCTAGATCAATGCTCCCTAATGAAGGTTTTCAAGGAGGAATTTTCTCTTGATTATTTCGAGTATGTAAATATTTTTTCTTCATGTGAATTAAATGAAAGAGATGAAATCCTCTATAAATACTAGACATGGCAATGTAATGCAGGACGATATACACTCTGTAGAAAAACTATCCAAGTTTTTTGCGTAAATAGAAGAGATTCGGCTTCTAATTTTGCAAGCAATTTTTGCATGATTTATTTCTACTTTAATCATTTCTATCTTATATTCATGTCTGTTATTTGTAGCTAAATTTGAATTCTACATCTAGATTCAAATACTATCGATGAGGGAGTGAGTACTGGAATGCGATTTTGGAAGTTATCTCCATGAATCTGTAAGTGAATTCTTTACCTTCTCACTATTTTATGTTGCTACAATGCTTGGTTGGAATTCTTGCTATTAGTCTATCCCCAATCCTACATCTTTGACATGTGGCTATATTTCCCATTTCTTTCCGTTATTTCCAATTTCTTTCCTGCAACTCTAAACTTTAAACTAGTGTAGGATTAGCAAGGGAGCCAACCCTCTCTGGAGATTGGCTCATAGGACATTTATTTCCTTCGACCTTTCAATGTTGGTCGTGTCTAGGGCGCACAAATGCATGTTTATATTTTAGGCAGATATTTGACCAATAGTTTGATTAAATGTGATAATTGGGATGAATGCAATCCTACGATAGGAAGTATGATATTATGTGTTAAGAGAAATAGTAAGGGATATTTTGTTGACTATACCAAGCTATAAGGAATTAATGAGAGTTATTAGATTTAGGACATAACAACTAGAGCACCAACAATAGCATGAAATCCAAATCTAGTGATAACATTCCACTTAACACCAAAAATAAAGATTGTAATAGGCATTATATGCAACACAACCAAGTCAATACCATACATTATAATAACTAATTGGTACCAAATATGACAGTGCCCTACTAGCACAAACATAGGGAATATTGGGTGGCTTTGGACATGGTAGTTAAAGGTAAAAGAGGACATGGCCAAATATACATGGAACTATATACTTGCAAATCATACCCCTTCCATTTTAACCAACAATTTATAGTTTTACTAGTACTTCTTGCTGATGTTAGTAGATTGTTAATTTCCTATTCAATCAGCACATCTGGAATCCATATTTAGGTAATGAAAAGCATGCCTTCCATGAATGAGTATGGTAAAATTGTTCTATAACCAAAATATCTTGTTTTCAACCCTGTAACGATGGTGTTTGAGATTTATTGAATATGGGTAGCTGAATTGAAATTTGTTATACCTTATTTTTTTTTTTGGTAATTATT
>JAQPPZ010004621.1:0-200563 GCA_028583015.1 Wollemia nobilis | reverse complement strand
AGAGACGAAATTTATGAGGCCTTTGAGGAATTCACGCCCGCCGCGGGCGCTCTTCCCATCAATATCCCCGGTTCCTCCTACGCCAAGGGAATGAAGGTCTGACGTAATGCTATTCTTTATTTGTGCTTTTGAAAATGGAGATCTCCTATAACGCTCCTCTCGTTTGTTTTATTGCAGGCGAGAGAATGTTTGATAAAAATGATATACAAGTCTATGGAGGAGAGGAGAAATCATCCGGAGGAGCGACCTGTTGACAAACCTTGTCAGGGACGGTCTGTTTTCAGATGAAATCATTGCGGATTTTATACTGTTTTTACTCTTTGCGGGCTACGAGACTTCATCTACGGCCATGGCGTTTGCCGTCAAGTTTCTTAAAGACATTTCGCGAGCATTGGAAGAGCTTAGGGTAAACAACATGATTTTTACCACACACTAGAATTAGAATTTGTTTTGTAGTTAAGCGGAGATCTGACATGGATCCGTCGAAAAGACAGGCTGAGCAGGACGCCGTTTTGAAGGCCAAGGGTGGCGAAAAGCTAACCTGGGACGACTATTTATCAATGAAATTCACCCATTGTGTACTCAATCCTTATCCTGCTATTTTTATCTTTGTTTTCTTTACGATTTGAATAAAGAGTTTCCCTACCTGCGAAGTGATCTGTATTTTTCCCATGCGATGGTCGTAAAGAAAACTCTTCGTCTTGGTAACGTAGTGCCCTGCGTTTTCAGAGAATCGACACAAGACGTGAAAACCAAAGGTAATTCAATATTAATATTTTAAAGTTTCATTTCCTGAAACATATTACTCATCATCTTCTTTGTCTGTGATGTGGTGAGCAGAATTTGACGTTCCCAAAGGATGGCTAGTCGTTGTTTTCCTGAATGCGATGCATATGGACGAGAACAACTATTCTCAGGCTCTCGAGTTTGACCCGTGGCGCTGGCAAGACGAGATCCATGTACGTCACTGCTTTGGATTTTTAGTGTTAGTTGAACTTAGAGCCGGTCATTAAACATTGTGTTGCAGGAACTGACGAGGAACCCAGCATTCATGTCATTCGGACGAGCAGCAAGGCTCTGTCCAGGCTATCATTTGGCCAGGCTGGAGATTGCTCTCTTTCTGCATAACTTCGTCACCAAATTCAAGTTAAGTCCAGTGTAGCCAAATTTCCCTAAAATCAGAAATATATTTTCTTTTTTCATTAAAGAACATTCCTTGTAAGCGGTATATGGAATGCGACCACCAATTAGTAGTTTTTAAAGTTTTTGAGGTTATAAACTGTATAAGACTTTTGAAATTTCAAGTACATATAAGAACATCTTTTCATTTATTCTAACTAGAAATAAATTTTGAGATAAATGAAATGCATTTTTACCATATTTGCAATTCTGAATCGTTTATGATCGAAAGTTGCTCATTATGTAGTGGAACTAATTTGAGTCATAACAAGCAGATGGGAACAACTCGAATTCGATCGTATATCTTATTTTCCGGTTCCTTCGTTGAAAAGGGTCTTCCTATTCGTCTCTATTGTTCAAGCTGACGGGAACATTCCATGTTAAGCATGAGCTCCTCTTCTGTGTACTGTGATATATTCCATGTATAATTTTGTATGGGCCATATGAAGTGCCCAGCAACTCCCGTTAGCAACGTTCACTGTGTAACTTCTTTGCAATTGATATTTAAATATTTTGAGGTGTTGTTTGGCTTACCTATTTTAATAGCAGTTTTTACTATGCAGTTTGAACATGTAACTCCTCTATAATTTATACTTAATTGCCTTTTAATATTAGCAGACTGAGATCTTATTAGCTTTTAAAAGTAGTATAACTTTATCTAATAATTTTTATCATAAAAATATAAATATATAACGACCAGTATATTAGAAAGTTTAATTAATTATATAATTTTATTAGATGTGAATATGCAAAAGTGTTTATTTAATAATTTATAGCGGTTTCTAAGGAAGAGAGGTATTGATATTCAGCAATAGTTACGTGTTTAAGGCTTTAGATAGTTTAATTAATTATATAATTTTTAAAATGTGAATATACAAAAGTGTTTATTTAATTATTTATAGTGGTTTCTATTTTGTATGTATCTAAGCAAGAGGTATTGATATTAAGCAATGGTTATGTGATTAAAGTTCTACATATTTGAATTAATTATATAGTAAGTAATGGTACTAAAGGCTAGATATTAGTTTATTATTATAATATTTTGGCTTGTAAGGAAGTGTTTTTTCATCTGTCAGTTTTGGTAAATGGAGTATTTGTTGGATTCTTGGTAGAATTTTATTCAATGTAGATAGAATTTTATAGGGATTAGTTAAATTAGTATTAGTATTATTTTGTGTGATAACTTCCTAGAGTAAATTTATTTATAAACTATAAAGTAACAAAAATAAAAACTAAATTTCAAGAAGAATCTTTGAAAAGAGATATTTTTGCATGTAGTGGTATCATAATTTATTTAGAAGCATTCTAGGTTTTTTGGAGGTATATTTAGAGGAATGTAATATTTTCAAGTGTATCATTTTGTTAGATATACCCCCAATATTTTATTTTTACTAGGAGTAATAGTTTCTCAACCCAAGTAATTCTAAGTTAAACTCCTACTATAAATTGGATCCATGAGATGCATTATAAATATATTTTGGCCATGATAATTTCGAACTACACGCTATGAATCCCATAGTATGCTCTATAACTCATGAAGTAGAGAGAAAATTGATAATTATTTTTTATTTCCATTAGTGGCACTACCCTCTTGGATCACAAAATATTCAATGATTAATGTATAACCTTTTTTCATCTTGTCATTTTCCTTACCATATCATATTAAATGAATAACAATATTATTTTTATTTAGACTCTAATGAGTTCATTGATCACACATTTCCTTTATGATGTTACAATTGTACTTTAATTTCATACCCCATACCCTAAACCTTAAATTTTATTTTTCATGGATTTTAAGTTTAACAATTTAATTTTATGCTATTAGAATAAGTTAGATTAAGAATTAGTTAACATAATGAGAATATAACATAAATATGGAGGTTGGAATAGACCATAAACTCTTCCATATAATAAGTTATTGGAAGGTTGAAATGGAGGAAGATTATTGATCAAATTATAAGCTAAAAAATTCCTCAATTCAACAATTTTTCTAGCATACCTTATGGGGCACTGGTCATGACCCACCCTTGGCAGACTTTGAACTTGATATATTTTGTTTAGCTAAGATGTTTTTCTTGAAGGAAAAATTGACATGCTATATTTTAATTTTGCAACTATGGATGGTTTGTAAGAAATAAAATATTTTAATGAATAAAGGCTTGGAAATAAATGAATAATTTTTTCAATGAATTTTTTCATGAAAGAATATGATATTGCTAATAAATTGTGTGCTTGTGCAGAAAAATATGGTTCTTGTGGGTGGAGAAAGAATGATGTGATGGGTTATGTTGTCAGAATATTTAGGGAAGCAACATGAATGAATGCTTCACCCTTGATGATGATGCTTTTCATAAGTTTGCACATGATAACAAAATTTTAGTCTTGTGATTGCTTGCATGATTTTTGTTATTTGTATTATGATTGAATTGTTAGGGATAAGATCTTGAATATATGTTTTATATGCATGTTTTCATTATGTTTCTAAAGAAATAAATAGTTTATAAATATCTATTTTTACTTGGTAATACCACCTTGAAAGTGAATGATGTGTAAGTATAATCTTATAGCTAACATTAATGGAATAAAGTGCTCTTGTAATAATGGATTGCACATTGGACTTGAATGGTAAATGAACATATCGTGGTAATAATAAAATGACATGGAATTTATGAAATAATGATAGTTGGAGACTATTGGAATTGAGAAATAACTTGATATTATTCACTTGAAAGGACCTTACTTAAATAGCAAGTGCTTACAATCTTATCCATTGGATCATAACCAACTGAGCTAATCTCAGCCACACAAATTATCCTAGTAACAACTTAGGATATAATATATATTCTAACACCCCCCTTAAGTGGTACTAGGATATACTAACACCCCCCTTAAATGATACTAGGAGGTAGTGAAAAACAATAAAAGAAAAAAAATGGCATATCCACAGGTATGAGTCCCGAAAACAAGGCCTAATTAGGTACTTATGTACAATATGTGATCAAAAACTATCTGCTAAAATATGATGAAAAACCATAAGGGAGAAAACCACTTGCTAGAATAGAAGAAGGAGGAGGAAGATGTGCATGGAGGATGGAGAGGAAGGAATATGTCCTCTTGAACCCCCTTTAGGAAAACTTCCATTAAGAGGCCTGCAAAGGATCCATGATATGTCTCAAAAAAGTAGAAAGCCTCATCGTCGAACTGAATGAAAACATACTCCCAAACTGGTACTTGTGGTATAGATCAAATTTGTGAACCATGATAAAAATACCACTAAAGAAAAACCCATGAAACCAAAGTGTTTCACAAAAATAAGAGTGTGAACATAGTGTGGAAAGAACCATAAGAATTGCAAGGGATGTCCAAATTGACTCCACAAGCATAAGTAGTGGTTTCCACCTATATGAACACAAAGTGCTGATAACAAGATCCAAAAATTATGGACAAACAACTTACTTCAAGGAAATCTAGAAATAAAAGGACATCAGTATACTATTTAAACCTACATTAAACCTTATGTACTATTTAAATTACCAAGCTAATAAATAAGTATTTAATACAATACACTCCATTGTTAGTTGCTTGTAGGATATGGGAATCCATCAACATGGATTATCTTTCTAGCATACCTTCAACTAAGCATCAAAATACTTATATTTTTATCATTATGGATGATTATATCAATATGGTGAGCATGGTCCCTTATAGAAAGAGCATCAACACATTATAGACTACTAGGTTATTCTTTTAACATATTTGGGTGTATTTTTCTATTCTTCGAGACTTCATTTTATGAATAACTTGTGGCACCACCTATGGGATCAATTAGACACTAAGATACAATATTTTATGGTGTTTCATCCATGTATTGATGGAAAAATAAATATGGTAAATTAAATGTTAATGTTCTTAATTAGGATATAAACATTGACATTCTTTATACATGGGAAGAAATTCTATCTTACATCCAACACTCCTACAATATGGCTTATTACAATTCCATAATTCATAGTTCATTCTAATCATAGTTTGAATTTTAACCTAGTCCACTCATCAATGTTACTTTCCATATCCCTAGTAGTGCTATGACACCAAATTTTGTCAAATATGATTATATGGAGGATCACTTTTTATATCACATATACTAATTACATCAAGTTAATGAAATACTTGGATATAATAAATAGAAGTACATGAAGTGCAATTATAAATACTACACTCAAATTTTCAATTTAGAGATCAAATTTTTATTTTAATATTATTTGTTGAATCCTCATTGTTAGAATAAGTAATTATTATCTTAAGTTCTACAAGGATAGACTTACTTGAGTTTTCACTCCTTCATGAGTTAGATGAACTCTCAGTTATAGTCTACATCATACTTGATGAGTTATTGTAATCCAACATCTACCAATGATCAATTTTTTTATTTATACAAAGTTGATCCATGGAATAATCAATCAGTTCTATTTTATTTCTTCAAGTATTGTAATGCTTTGTTGTTCTACTCTTGGGAAATTCTAACATGGTACTAGAGCAGGGTGAATTTTGCTAGGTATTCACTCTTAAAGGTAGCCTCTCGAACTGGTTCTTAGTCTCTTATATTTTATTTATTTTTTAAAGAAATAAGTTAAATATCTATTGTAGATTATTTTTTATATATGTAATTTTTTTGGAGGAATTTGCTTATGGTAATATCTAGATAATTATTGTTTTACCTTTTTATGCAAATACTCGCCTCATTTTTTTTGCAATTTTATGTGTCCTCCTCGTATGCCTATGTTTTAAAAAAAAATTTCCATCTCAAATGTAGCTTGCTTCGGCTCCTTTTAGACATCACTACATATCACTCAAAAGTGGAGACTAAAGATTTATAGGCATTAATATTTTGGTGGGAAATATAAATTTTTTTAATTGAAGTTTGGATTTCGTTATATCTTCGTGATATCTTTAATTAGAGGAAGCAACGCTCCTCACGAAAAAATAGAATGGAATTTTGGTCTAACTTTGAATAGACCAAAGTCCATTTATTTTTTTAGAAATGTGGCTTTTGGCCACCGCTTATATTGGCATGCATAGAGACTACATCTCATAAAACGGGTATTTTCCTAATTAAATATTTATCATTCGAAGATCTTGTGATTTCCAAATCTTCATTCAACTCGAACTTCTTCCATTTTTTTTTCTTCGAACTTCAATTTTTTTTGTTATATAATCAACTTAACAATGTTTGAATAATATTATTCTATTGTTTTGAATAGTGTTTATTATTTAAGCATTATATTGATGCCTTTTTAGTGGTGCCTATCATCTTCTATCCTTTGAGGATCTCTACAAATGCAACATAGATGGATATTTAGCAGAACTCATTCTGTGCTTTGTGTTAGGTTTTTTTATGCCTAAAGTCTTCTATTTTTAAGGAATATATTTTTGTGTGTGGCACCATTGCCTTCCTCTCATCTTTCGGGAAGCCTCTCTTCTCACTGCCTTCTCTACTACTTCAGGTGCCTTCCCTGTGTTTCACATACACAACCATAAGATACTCTCTACTAAAATGAATATTGTAACATCCTCCTTCCTGAGAGCCTCTCTAGTGTGTGCCTTTATAGTGTCTTTCAGGTCTCTTATATTCTCAGCTCCTGCTCTACGTACTACAATACCTTCCCTACATATCACAATCATAGCAAGAGGTGGTATTCAATTATTTAAATTTTTATAAATTTCACTTCCTTTATTAACCTTTCAGGTGTAGTGATAAGAAATAAACCTTTAAAAGTTTACATTTTTTGAAGCTCCAATCCAGCATATCCTGGACACCGACCCTTTAGGTATCATTATAATATTTTATGTTTCTACCCTACTCAACTCTTAGTGCAGCAAATCATAGCTTTTCAAAGCTCTTTCCTCGCTGCCCATTGGCGTTGCTTGTTCATTGACAAACACAACATCAACGGTTCTTTGTTGCCTCTTGTCCTCTATCTGATGTTAAATAAATTTTAGCTTAGATCTAGTAAGTTTAAAATATACATTTGATCTTTGTTTAAATTTATAGCCTTCAAAAGTTTCTATCCTTTTATTTTCAGCCTCTCCTTGGCCCAAAGAAATAAAGGACAGTTGTAATCTCTATAATATAATTTTTTAAGAGTTTTTATAGGTGCCTTTTTGCACTTATCATAGCATCGAGGGGGGTTGTTATTGCGTCAATTTTTACCTCCTTTACTTTTACCTCATTACCTTTGTTATAAGTCATTTATTTATATATATTGGTAATGAAATATAAGTGAGGATAATTGATTTTAAATTACATTCCTTAATACATTAAATATATTAAAATAAAAATATTTTATTATTTCTTTAATTCCTTCTTAAAGCAAATATCTATATTAAACAAATTACTTTATTCTAATTATTTTATTTTCAAAAAAATTTAATATTATATAGAGGTATTTTTAGTGGATGAAAGTGAGGATATATCATAAATATATATTATTTCATTATTTACTTTCTTGCAATAGGTCTCTATATTAATGAACTTATTTTGATTATTTTTTTACAAAGAGTTTCTTAATTTATTAAAAAAAAAAAAATGATAAAGGAATTTAAGTGAGGATATCTCTTTAAAATTGTTAGAATTCCCAAGAGTAGAATGATGCAGGAGCATCCAATGAAATTGTCCAAAAAAGACAAATAAGACTCTTTAGAGTCCTATTTGTCCAAAAAATCTAGTTTTCGGGGCCAAATTACATCATCTAGTGCCCCGAAATTAGGTTTTAAAATTTCTTACCTAGTTTTTTATGCTTTTTGAGCTGTTCGGAGGTTAATATCTCCTAATGTATTTAGAGTTAGGACTGGAAAATTCATTTTTGGCTTGTATATTTTAAGAGGGATGTGCACCCCAATTTTGGGCCCCATCCAAATCATTTCAATTTTTAGGGTTTTTTTGGCTATATAGCCACATAATGAGGGTTTGTAAAAAAATATATATTTTCCAAGTTTTGAATGAGAATTGGTTTGAGCAAGTTTGGTTCTCCATAAAGTGGTATCAGAGCTTAGGGTTCTTGAATGTGTGAGCAGATCGCCAAAAATGAGGAATTTTGCACAAGGATCTGTGGAAGGGTTGTGAGAAGAGAGTGAGGAAGAATACCTCCATGAAGAAACCATGGTGGTGGGAGAAATGTGGTACCTGAAGGATATTTCAGAGCTTTGTAGAGGCAAGTGCAAGCCCTGCAAGAGGAGTTGCGAAGAGGGGTTGAGCCAAGGAGAGAATACCATAGTGAAGATGAAGCTTGGGAGGTTGATGATCCATCAGATGAAGAAGAAGCAATGGATCCTACAAAGCTAGATTATTTAGGGCCATATCTCTGATTGGGAAGAGGCCAAAGTTTTATGTCTCCACATATTCTAAAAATCTCAATCCAGAGGAGTTGATTGATTGGATCATTGATATGGAGAAGTATTTTGAGTATGAGGAGGTTATAGATCCAGATCAGATCAAGTTTGCAAAAACTAAGTTGAAAGGCCTTGCTAGCATATGGTGGAAGGAAGTGCAGCTAGAAATAAATAGAAGAAGAAAGGAAAAGATAACCAGATGGGATCAAATGGTAGAGAAGTTGAAGAGGCAGTTTATTCCTATAGATTACAAATTGGATCTTTTGAGGAAAATGTAGAGTTTGAGATAGTCAAGCAAATCTGTCAAAGAATATACAAAGGAGTTTTACAAGATCTCAATCAAAACTGGCCATTCAGAGGCTAATAAGGAGAAAGTAACTCGTTACATAAATGGGTTAAGAATGAATATCCAAGAAGAACTCAGTTTGGTCAGGATGACCACCATTGAGGATGCATATCAGTTTACCTTGAAGGTTGAAGAGAAGTTGAACAGAATATTTGAAAGCAAACAAAGAGGAAGAGGTCATGGTGGAAGAACTGGTGGAAGAACCAATGGAGGAAAATATGAAGATCAAAAGAAGACTGGTGAAACAAGTAATAACCAGGATCAGAAAGAGGAGAATACCTACCACCCTTGTGATCAAAACAATGGTTACCAAAGAGGAAGAGGTAGATCTGGATGTGGGTATGGAAGAGGAGGATTTCATGGAACCTGTTTCCATTGTGGGGAAGAGGGACATCAGGCATATGAGTGTCCCCAACACCAAGATAGGATGAATAAGAGACCTGAGGGTCATGCCAGAGCTATTGTAGCAGATGAAGGTGCTGAATCAAAACATTCTAGAGAAGCAGAAGGAGAAGTGTTGATGACAAGAAGAGCATTGATGAATGGATGGAAATATGTGGATTAGAGGAAGAGCTTATTTCGCATAAGATGCAAATGTGTAGGTAAGGTCTGTAATGTTATCATAGATAATGGTAGCACAAATAATTTAGTTTCATGAGAAATGGTTGCTAAGTTGAAATTGGAGAAGAGGAAGCACCCGCATCCATATTGGATTGCATGGTTGCAAAAATATCATAGAGCATTAGTCAGTGAGTAGTGTTTAGTTAAATTTCATATTGGAAATTATCAAGATGAGGTTCTGTGTGATGTTTTGCCTATGGATCCTTGACATTTGTTGTTGGGAATGCCATGGCAATTTTACAGACATACGTTTCATGATGGGCATGTGAATACTTACTCTCTGATGAAATATGGAGTGCGTCACAAGTTGAAGCCATTAAAGGAAGTGGATGAAAAGGTATGCAGTAGTGCTAGAATCTGTTTGGTAGATGGTAGAAAATTTTTGGATGGCCTGAAGAGGTATTCTATGTGTTATGCATTAATTCCTACTATTAAGAAGGAACAATGTATGGAAATTCCAGTAGAGGTTGAAATTTTGTTATAAGAGTTTCATGATATTGTGTCAGATAATGTGCCTGAGGGTTTACCACCGATGAGAAATATTAGCCATCAAATTGATTTGATTCTAGGAGCTAGTTTACCCAATAAGGCAGCCCATAGAATTTCTCCCATGGAGAGTGAAGAGTTGAACAGACAGGTTCAAGAGTTATTGAGGAAGGGGTTGATTAGAGAGATTTTGAGTCCCTGTGCAGTACTAGCACTAAAGAAGGATGGAGAATGGAGAATGTGTACTGATTCTAGAGCAATAAATAAGATTATCATTAAGTATAGATTTCCATTACCTAGAATGGATGATATAATGGAATGTTTGAGTGGATCTAAATACTTTACAAAGATTGATTTGAAGAGTGGGTATCATCAAATTCGCATCAGAGAGGGTGATGAGTGGAAGACAACCTTCAAAACCAAAGAGGGTTTGTATGAGTGGTTGGTTATGTCATTTGGGTTAACCAATGCACCTAGTACATTCATGAGGCTGATGAATGAGGTGTTGAGAGAATTCCTAGAGAATTTTATTATTGTTTATCTGTATGATATTCTAATTTTTAGTAAGACATTGGAAGAGCATTTGATGCAAGTTCGGATAGTTTTGAAAAGCTGAGGGAGGAGCAGTTGCAGATTAATTTGAAGAAGTGAAGTTTTGTGAAGGAGTTGGTGTATATAGGATTTGTCATCTCATATGAGGGTCTAAAAATGAATCCAGAGAAGGTGAAGGCTATCATTGAGTGGCATACTCCAAGGAACATAACGGAGGTAAGATCATTCCATGGTCTTGCAAGTTTCTACAAAAATTTCATTAGAAACTTTAGCAGTATTTGTGCACCCCTGACAGAAATCGTGAGAGGGGATAAGAAGGATTTTAAGTGGACTACAAAGACAGGTGCAAGTTTTGAGATGTTGAAAAAGAAGGTGACAGAACAACCCATTTTGGTACTTCCAAATTTTAATAAAGTATTTCAGGTTGATTGTGATGCTAGTGGTAGTGCCATTGGAGTTGTGTTGAGTCAGGAAGGTAAACCTGTTGCATATTTTAGTGAGAAGTTAAATGATGCTAGGAAGAAATATTTTGTTTATGATCAAGAATTTTATGCTAGAGTTCAAGATCTTAAGAAATTGAGACACTATTTGTTAGCAAAAGAGTTTGTTTTATATACTGATCATCAAGATTTGTAGTATATTAATAGTCAGGGAAAACTGAATCAGAGACATTTGAAGTGGGTTGAATTCCTACAGAGTTATACCTTTGTTTTGAAGCATAGGAGTGGGAAATCTAATAGATTTGTAGATGCCTTGAGTAGAAGGCAAAATTTGTTGATAGAGATGAAAGTGGAAGTCATTGGGTTTGAATAACTCAAGAGTTTGTATCCAAAGGATCCGGATTTTGCAGAGGCTTGGAAGGTATGTTTGTCTCCTACTACTTTGGATAGAACTAAGTGGTTGGATTTTATAATCCAAGATGGGATGCTATTCAAAAGGAACCAATTGTGCATTCCTAGAAGTTCAATGAGGTAGAATATGATAAAGGAGAAGCATAGTGGAGGACTAACTAGACATTTTGGTTGAGATAAGACCATTGCCCTTGTTAGTGAAAACTACCATTGGCCACAGTTGCAGCAGGATGTGAAGAAATTTGTGCAGGGTTGCAGAGTGTGTCAGATGGCTAAGGGAGTGATACAGAATACAGGATTGTATCAGCCATTACCTATACTGAAGAGACCATGGGAGGACATCAATATGGATTTTGTTCTTGACCTACCAAGGACACAACAAGGGAATGACTCCATTTTTGTTGTGGTTGACAGGTTTTTGAAGATGGCTCATTTTATTCCATGTCAAAAAATGAGTGATGTAGTTCATGTTGTAGGCTTGTTTTTCAAGGAGGTGGTATGCCTTCATGGTCTACCCAAGAGTATAGTATCTGACAGAGATACCAAATTTGTGGGTTATTTCTGGAGGACTTTGTGGAAGAAGCTAAAAATGGATTTGAAGTTTAGTTTTGCATACCACCCACAAACTGATGGACAAATAGAGGTGGTGAATAGAAGTCTGGGTAATCTTCTAATATGCCTGGTAGGAGATAAGCCTAAAGGATGGGATTTGATTTTGCCACAGGAATTTACTTACAATAATTCTATCAATAGAAGTACTGGTAAATCACCATTCCAGATTGTGTATGGGAACAACCCAAGGAATGCTTTTGAGTTGAGAATGATGGGTAAAGGAGAAAATAGCAATGCTAAGGCTGAATATTTTACAAATCACATAAAGAGTTTACATGAAGAGGTACAACAACATATCAGTAATATGAATACTCAGTACAAGGCCAAAATAGATCAGAAGAGGCATTTAAAGGAGTTCCAAGTTGGATATGAGGTCATGGTTCACTTGAGAAAGGAAATTTTTCCTAGAAAAACCTACAACAAGTTGAAGATGAAGAGGTTTGGACCATGCAGGATCATAGGTAAAAGAGATTCAAGAAAAGCCTATGAAGTGGAACTGCCAAGTGAGCTAAATATATCACCTATTTTTAATATTTCATACTTGGCAGAATACCATGAAGGAGGTAGTAGTGAGACACCAAGTATAAATTTGTGGAGTATTCCAGCATCTACTCCAGCCATGGATGAGATAGAGGAAATACTAGACACTTGAGAATGCAGAAGTACCAAGAATAGGCAGTATTCAGAATATTTGGTCAAGTGGAAGGGCAAACCTATAGAATATGCAACTTGGTTGTCCAAAATAGAGGTTGACCACCTAGGTTTTCCTCTAACAGTATAGAAGTGAATGTCACTTCTCAATCCACCCTAGGTTTCTGATGCAGGAGCATCCAATGAAATTTTCGGGGCCATAACTTCTCAACCATAGCTCTGATTGACGTGAAATTTGATAGGGAGCTAGTTGGGAGAGTTCTAAACAAATAAGCCTCCCTAGAGTCCTACTTGTCCAAAAAATCTAGTTTTTGAGGCCAAATTACATCATCTAGTGCCCTGAAATTAGGTTAATATCTCCTAATGTAAGAGGGATGCGCACCCCAATTTTGGGCCCCATCCAACTCATTTCAGTTTTTAGGGTTTTTTTGGCTATATAGCCATAGAATGAGGGTATGTAAAAAAAAAATTCCAAGTTTTGAATGAGAATTGGTTTGAGCAAGTTTGGTTCTCCATCATAAAACTACAAAGCATTACAAGATTTGAAGAAATAAAATAGAACTGATTGATTATTCCATGGATAAACTTTGTATAAATAACAAAGTTGATCATTGAGAGTCGTTGGATTACAAAAACTCATCAAATCTGATCTAGACTATAACTGAGAGTTCACCTGACTCATGAAGGAGTGGAAAATCAAGTAAGTCTATCCTAGTAGAACTTAAGATAATAATTACTTATTCTAACACCCCCCTTAAGTGATACTAGGGGTGTATTATACAAATGAGTCCCGACAACAGATCTTGATGAGGTACTCATGTACAATGGTTTCATTTTGAGTAGATGGTAAAAACTCAATGGGAAAAACCATATATCAAAAGGAAAAAAGGAAGAGGTATATCTTCGATTTGTGAAGATTGTCCTCTTAAAAAAAGGATGAGTCCCGACAACATGGCTTGATGAGGTACTCATTTACAATATATATGAGATATGGTGAAAAAACCACATGGGAAAAACCATCTTCTATGAAATAAATAGGCATTTCTTCGGATGGCAAATTTTTTCCTTAATAACATAAAAAAAATAATGAGTCCCAGCAACATGGCCTGATGAGGTACTCATGTACAATATGTAAGGGAGAGATGATAAAAAAACCACATGGGAAAAAACCATCCTTCAAAGAATACAATAATAAAAGGAGATGTGTAAAGACCTATGTTTCAATGTAGCTATAATACTCCAAGTTTCTCTTGCAACTATATGTAACGTGGAGAATAAAATGACTTGGTGAAAATGTTTGCAACCTGATTTTTAGTTGGAATATAGTCTAAGTATATGTCCCCATTGTGAATATGTTGTTGAATGAAGTGCATGTGTATCTCAATGTGCTTGGTGTGCTGATTTTCAAATGGATTACATGCAATATGAATTATGCTTTGATTGTCACACCAAATAGTAATAGGTTTTTCATTGGAAAACCTAAATTCTTTTAGAATATTACGAAGCCAAAGAACTTCCTGACTTGCTAAAACTACTGCCCTGTATTCTCCCTCTATAGATGATAATGCCAATGCTTGTTATTTTTTGCATAACAAAGCAATTGGCGAAGGACCAAGACAAAAAACATAGCCAAAATTTGAACCTTTATCTTCTACTGAACCTGCCCAATCTGAATTCATGCAACCAATGATATCCATGGATTTTCTCTCATATAAGATCCCAATGTTAGTGGTTCCTTGCAAGTAGCGTATGATTCTTTTTGATGCTTGCCAATGACTAAAATGAGGTTGATGAGAGAATTTGGATGTTAAGCCAATAGCATATGAGATATCTGGATGGGTATGAGTAATGTATAATAGACTCCCTACAAGTTGATGATATAGAGTTACATCACATAGAGGGGATGTGCAAGAAGTACTTAGATTGACTCCATACTGGAAATGTGTAGGATACGGTTTGCAATCTATCATTTTAAACCTTTGAAGAATATCTAGAGTGTATTTTAATTGACACAATGAAATTCTTACATTTGTTTGATTTATTTGGATCCCAAGGAAGTAATGTGCTAGACCCATATCAGCCATATCAATTTTTTTAGAGAGGGAGTATTTTATAGTCTGAATGTGAGTGAAGTCACTACCAATGAGTAGCAGATCATCAACATATAGAACAAGTATGGTGATTTTTCCTTCATCTCTCCAAATGTAGACTGTGTTATCAGACTCACAATGATAAAAACTTGAGGAAAGAAGGAAGGAGTCCATTTTTTCATACCAAGCTCTAGGATCTTATTTGAGGTCATAGAGAGACTTCTTTAGTCTACAAACAAAATAGGAGTCTTGAGTGAAAACAATAGGTTTTTCCATGAATATCTCTTCCTTTAAGTCCCCATGTAAGAAAGTACTTTTTACATCCATTTGAAAGACATGTCACTTTTGGGAAGCAACAAGAGCAAGAACTAGTCTAACAGAATCCATTTTGGCAACTAGTGCAAAGGTTTTAGCATAATCAATTCCTTCAATTTGAGAGAAACCTTTGGCTACTAGGTAATATTTATGTTTGTAAATTTATCCATTAGGCCCATATTTTATTCTATAAATCCATTTACAACGAACTAATTTCCTTCCTTTAGGTAGGGGAACTAAATCCTAAGTTTCATTTTTGATTAAGGAAGAGAATTCATTCTCCATGGCATCATCCCATTCTTTAATACCAATTGCATCTTTTAAGGATTAAGGATCAGAGGAAATAGATTGATAGAAAAGACCAGTACATTTGGATGATGGAAGATTTTTAATGTAAGAAGTAGCTTATTTAACAATGGTGCGGGCCCATTTTGTCATAGTGGAAGGAGTCGATGGAGTGGATATACATTGAGTTGGAATTATAGGTTCCTAATCTTGATCATCAATATCTAAATTAATCTCTAAATTTGGTTCTTAATTATATTGAGGTTCTACTATAGGAGAATGCTCAATAGGAGAAGAGGATGGTTGACGATCTTTCTGAGGGCATGTTTCATCAAATTGGACATTCCTATGAAAAAAGACCTCATGAGTTGTGGGATAAAGGAGCCTGTATGCTTTCATTTACTCACAATAACCAATAAATATGAGTTTTTTGCTTTTCTTATCTAGAGTCTTCCTTTTCTTCTTTGGGATGTGCTCCCAAGTAGTACACCCAAAAATATTGAAGAAGGAGACATCCAGTTTTGATCCAGTCCATGCTTCTTCAGGAGTTAAATGGTCAAGAGCTTTATGAGGTGTGCGGTTTTGAATATAGTTTGCACAATTTATAGCTTTTGCCCAAAAAAATTTTGGAAGATCTCTTGAATGGGACATGCAGTTTGCCATTTCCTTCAATGTTCGGTTTTTCCTCTATGCAATGCCATTTTTCTATGGATTATGGGAGACATAATATTTATGAATGATGCCATGGATTGATAGAAATATGGAGAACTCATTATTGTAGTATTCCCCCCATTATCTATGTAAATTTGCTTGATGTTGCAAGAGGCCTGATTTTCAACTAAGTCTTTGAAGACTTTGAAGTGGGAAAGAACATCACTTTTATATTTTAGGAAGTAGACCCAAGTTATTCTAGAAAAGTCATCAATGAAGGTTAGAGTATATTTTGCTCCTTTGAAAGAAGGTTCTGGAAAAAGCATCAAGTCACTATGGATTAAATCTAGAGGGGATGAGGCTTTTAGAGAACCACTTGATGGGAAAGGATCTTGATGTTGCTTTCCAAGAGCACATCTAGGACATACTCCATAAATAGAAGTAACTTGAGGTAAACCTATTACCATTTCATGGGTGCTCAATTATTTTAGGTAGTTATAACTAAGATGACCAAACCTTTCATGCCAAATTTTACTTTCAAGATCTCCATGAGCCACAAAACAGGAGGCCCCTTCTAGATTTTTGAATCCTTTGAAGTGAAATAGGTGAGTTTTGTGATCAATATCTCCTTTGGCTACAAGAGAGTGGGGGTATTGTAAGTCTCTTATATCAAGTCCTGTTGGAGATAAGAGAACAATTTTCCCCTTTCCAAAAGTGCAAATATGATAGACGGAGAGGAGATTTGTTGCAATTTTTGGAACATAGAGAACATTATTAATAGATCCACCATAAATGGATATATCACCATTTCCTTTGACTGGGATAAAGGAGGAGTCACCAACTTCTACGCTACATGTTGATCTTGAAGAGATAGAAGAGAATGACTCATATGAAGCAGTCACGTGATGAGTTGCTCTAGAATATAGGACCCAATAATTAGATGAATTATTTGTGGTCTTCCCTTGGACATTTAGGGCTTTTCCTATTTGTTTTTTATTATCTATATTTTCATCCTTTATAGCTGCCTCTAGTTGTAATCTTTTCCAAAATTTGTTTGTAGAATGACCATTCTTTTTGTAGTGAGTACAAGTTATGGGACTTATTTCTTTATTTTTGAATTTTTCTTTAGAGGAGGTGGATGCTACTAAGGCTTTAGAGGAAGAGGAAGAGATCTCATACTTTGCAAGTTTTGTTTCTTCTCTAGATAGTCTCTCATAGAATTCTTCTAAGGAGGGCATTTTGAAACTTTCACCAAGAGCATATTTTGTAGATAGAAAGGTGGTTGTGAATATCTAAAATACACCATTTAATTTATAAATAATTGGATGGATGCATTATTCATATTTTTCTATCCTTTCCACTACCTTTAAATTTAATAAGGACTTATTTGAATTTTGTGAGAAAGTCAACAATATTGCTGAAGTCGTAAGGAGATAAAGCTGTTAATTCTACCTCAAGCTACATTGACCTCATTTGATCTACTTTCCCAAACAAATTATTTAGTTTCTCCAAAATTTCATGAGGAGTTTTACAATTTTTAATATGAAACCACAAGATTTCATTTATATTAGAGCTTATAATACCCATTATTTCATACATCTTTCCTTTATGAACAAATGTTTCATATTTCATATAATAGGTGTGTGAGCCCTTTTTGAGAAATGAGATTTAAAATTTTGGGTTTCCATGTATGGTAGTTATGAGGAGTAAGAGGATCAATTGTATTCATTGAATTAATTTTGAAGTTAACCCAAAGTTCCCCTCTTTAACTTTAATTTAGAGAATGCAATGGATATTATTTTAGGAATGCCTGTAAGAAACACCAAATATCTCAAAATATCCACCCTAACAAGAGGGAAACTATAAGTAATTGAGGATATTTGATATTATATTTTAGGCTTAAAGATAACAAATATGCCAGGCCTATATATCTTTTCTCTTCAAATACCCACCCTGACGAGAGGGAAACTATAAGTATTGATTATATTTGATACTTGGAACATAGGCTTTATATCATTTAGACCTATATTGGTTATCTTAATAACACTGCCCTTACTTGAAGGAAACTATAAGTTATTTAAGATGTACAATATGGTGTATTGGTGATATAATGTATTTGTCCTTTAGAAATATTTAAGAAAGGATAAATAGATTAAAAAAATTTCGTACTTGAATTTTAATTTTAAGTTACTTTGTAAAAAAAAATAATCAAAATAAGTTCTTAATAGAGAGATAAGAAAGGAAAATAATATATAATGATATGTTCTCACTTTCATTTATTAAGATATATTTATAGTATATTAAAGAACTTTTTGAAAAAAAAACAATTTGAACAAAGTAAGATTTTTAATATAGAGATTAGCTTTAGAAGATTTTATAGAATAAATAAAATAGAGTTATTTTATTTAGATATTTAATATATAAAGGATTTTTAAATGAAATCAAATACCTCACCTATATTATATTAGCAAGATATAAAAACAAGACTTATAATAAAGGTAATAAGGCAAAACAAAGGAGGCAAAAATGACATAATAAAAAACCCCCCTAAAGCGATATATAGGTGCAAAATAAAAAGGCACCTATCAACCCCCCCCCAAAAAATTGAATTTTATTGAGATTACAACTTCTTCTTTATATTTGTGGCCACTAAAAGGGCCCTTAAAGAAAAATATAGAAGATAATATGAGGGAATATATAAATATATTATTATTTTTTAAATATAGAGAAAAAAAAATTAAAGAACAAAAATATCTATGAGTGGAAAGTCATACAGGAAACGTCAAGAGACATCAATGAATCCGATTTCTCCAAGGCTAAATCAAGAGGCAACAATGAATCCAGATTTGAAAGTGGAGAATGTTTCGATCTTCGCTGAAAAAAGAGGAGATTAGTCCAAAAAAATCATAAAATAAATAATATATATGTTTTTGGATCTATGAGCAGGATGAATCTGAATTCACCAAAGCTATGTCAATGGGTAGCGAATGTGATTTGAAAGCTGAGAAACACTTTGAACTCACTGAAAAAAGAGGATATTAGTGAAGAAAACCAAAAATATTATTAAAAAACCACTAACAATATTTTGGATCCACTACCACTATACTTTGCTAAATTAAGTAAGCTTAAATACCACCTCAACGTTGCTTAAGACAGTAAATCATCTGTAGAAGAAGAGAGGGAGGGGATCCTATGGAGGAGACGGCTTTGCAAATTATTTTTTAGATTGAAGGCCCATCAAACTAAGAGATTATTCACAAAAAATTCCATGAATCTGCTATAAGCACAGTGACAGATGAGGAAGCTCCAGTGAGGCACCTTGAAAGAACTAAACACCCAAATTTCTCAATAAAATTTGAAGATCACAATGCAGTCTAGAGAGAACATTGTTAAAACTTGAGAGAATGCATATGATGTAAATTTCATTCATTTAGATGAATATATAACAAAACCGAAGCTCTCCAATGAAGCATCGAAGGACGATAATTATGGAGAGTCTTCAGTGAAATTGAATGTTGGAGAAGATATGTTTTTCGAAATCTGAGAAGAGTTTTGAAATACCCGTTAATGCTAATCATCGCACATCGAGAAGATACGTTGGAAAATATGCCAAAATAGACTTTGGTTTACCAAATGTCCACCTGACAATTTCAAGAGATAATTTTGGATGTCAAATTTAAAAAAATTAGGCAGAGATGCCACAATTTTTAAATAATATCAATGGGTTTTATTTTTACCAAATGACCATCAATATTTACGTTAGAAATGGAGCATTTCTTTACTAAAGAGATTCAAAAAAATATCTAATAGCCAGAATGATACCCACTATTTTATTGTCTTAAAAAAATGAAATGCCTATGTGCTTTGTCTCCACTAGTGAACGTATGCCACGATGGTAATAATGTTGCCAATGCAAGTATGCATTCACTAAAAAATTGAAACACAGTGATGGCTATTGGGCCAATGAGTTGCGTCTGAGAAGAGAGATGGAGATTGAAATAGGCCTTCGAGGAGAACAATAAAAAGTATAGGTAAAAAAATTTCAAATATCTATATTATTTGAAAAATATTTGAAAATTCTGCATAATATGGTAAAATACATCAAGTGTAACTATTTAGAGATTACCATAAACAATATCTCAAATAAAAATTGCAGATTTAAAAAAATGAGCAATCTAAAAAACCTCTTCTCTTTTTCAAAAAAAACAAAAGATAAGAGATGTGAACCAGTTCATGAAACTACCTTCAAGAGAGAATGCCTAGTAGAATCTATCCTACTCTGGTACCGTGTTAGAATTCCCAAGAGTAGAACTACAAAGCATTACAAAATTTGAAGAAACAAAATAGAATTAATTGATGATTCTATGGATTAACTTTATATAAATAACAAAGTTTATCATTGAGAGTCGTTGGATTACAACAACTCATCAAATATGATCTAGACTATAACCGAGATTTCACCTGACTCATGAAGGAGTGGAAACTCAAGTAAGTCTATCCTAGTAGAACTTAAGATAATAATTACTTATGCTAACAAAATTAACCCTTGTTAATCTATTTTATTCTCAATTCATTATTCCTTTCTTAAATATTTCTAAAGATCAAATATATTAAATCAACTATGCACCAATATTAAAAAATCTAAATAACTTATAGTTATTGTAGACACCAAAACAGCAACAATCGGATTATGTGATTGCAAAAATTGATCGCATTGACACAAACAGCCCCCAGAGGTTAAACAGTGGTCCTAACCACTCACACAGTAGTTTTGAAAGGTTAGAGGTCAATTTTGCACCTTTCAGGCACTCTGCTCTCTACTCGTTCCACCCAGGGATGATTACAAACTGGTATTCGTTCCACCCAGGGACGATTAGCAGTATTCACTCTAGGGTGGGGTGAATAGCAAGTTTTGATGGGAAAAAAGTCAAATCTTGACAAATGGCAGCTCAGATCCACCACTTAACTCTTCCTTCATTGCATGGAAGTGTGAGTGAGCATTTTTGAGTGCTAGAGGCAGTTACAGGGGTAGTCATGGAGCCCCTAATCAGGGAGGAATCTTCCCCCCTAGGAAGGCATGATTGCCAAGTGGTGTCTCTGCATGCTCATCCAAAGAGACCGTTAGGTCTATAAAATGGTGATTCCTCTCACCCCAAAAAGGTATAGAGAGGGAGCATTTTGAGCAATGAAGTTCTACCATTTTACATCCTCACACATTTTGAATTGTGCCTTTCACATCCTTGATCGCTTTTGGAAGGGAGGTCATTGGGTGATTATTGGAAGTGCAAATCTGAAACCAAAACTCGACATTTGGCAATAACATCCTACAAAATTCATTTAAAACACCCCACAAGAGGTTTTGGACCCATCCCAAGTGGATTGGTGCTGAAACCGTGCCCCAAATGATAGGCGTCCTGCCCCTGGGCACCCCCTGCACTGCTGTAATCCTAATCGCCCCACCCTAGAGTGATTAGAAATCCATAGCAGATTTCCTTTATGTTATTTTTGCATCTGATTCTATGTTGCTTAGATAGGTTTTCATTCAAATTTCACGTCATTTTGAGTTGTTTTGATCATGTTTTTGTCATTTCCCGCTTTTGTTAACATGTAGGTAGCATCATCAAATTCCTGGTGATAGAGGTTGAATTGGAAAAATCTAACCTTCTAGGTCTTTCCAAAATACCCAAGTTTACCTAACCCCCAACTTTTCAGGTGATTTGGATCTTCTCGGATGTGACATTTGGGATAGTGCTTTCTGAAGTTTTATTGCAGGTCTAATCCTCCCACCCCAGAGTGATTAGAAATTCGTGGTGAATTTTTTGAATGTTCCATTTGTAGTGCCCTCTTGGTAATGTCCTCATGCTTCTGTTAACTTTTTAGATCATTCTGATGCTATTTAGTTATCATTTTATTTAGATTTTGCATGCACTAATCGTAGGCTTAGGGATTGCGTGTTTCATTTTATCTACAGGTGCTACTAACCATTTTTTGTTTCCTTGAACGTAGGATCTTGACATTAGAGGAGCATCAAGGAGTCAAGACTCATCAACGCAAACGGTAGTGACATTTTGTCCACCCATTCTACATGTGGGCACACAGAAGAAGGAATACCATCTGTTGACATGACAAGAACATATTTAATGCTCCTAGACCCTGAAAAGGGAGGAGATAGATTGTAACTGGTTTCTAAAGCATATTAATAAAAAGGGTTGTACTCCATATTTGCGTTTATGTTTCTCTCCTTTCATGCATTTTAGTTCATAGGATTTAGCGTTAAGTTTAGTTTGGTTTACATCGCATCTTGGAATTTCCTTTTTGTTTCCATATCCTCATGCTTTCAGTGGTGATCACGGTGGGACCCTATCCTCTATTTTTGAGATCAAACTTCTGATCAAAAATTGCTTGTTTTTGCTTGTAGGTACCAAGTTTTCAAACACTAGACTATTGTTCATTCCAGTCTGTGATGAGTACATAGCTAAAAATCATGCCACCCTAGGGTGAATGGGCAGTCGTCCCACCTTGTGTTGAATACAGCTCTGTTATTCGTCCCACCCAAGGATGAATAGCTCTCTGTGCAATTTTAGAATAGAAACTCAGAGGCATCCTGTTTGGGTAGAGAATAGGTAGAGGTCCTAAACACCTTCTATCATTTTATGTTTTCTATTTTCTATTTTTTAGTTATTTGCTTGCTTAGGGAAAGTTTTTACTGCATGTTTTCTTTATTTTATGCAAAATAAAAAGAACCCCACACATCACATGGCAATTTAAATACCAAGGAGTTGGTCGTAAGACCCCATCCCTTGATCAAGACCAATGGTGGATTTCATCACCACCTTGGCTTGAATTTTTGCATCCATAACCCCGATCACTACTATTGCTAGATGTAAATCCTGATGAAAGCTGACCAAGTGTAGTTGGGATGATTCCCAATGCATGAGGATAAGTCTTCTATGGTAGGTGTCAAAAATAGGGTGATCCCCCTTCTGTACCACCTGTGTTCCATGTACCATTCTGCTCTCGCATACCAATAGTTTCCCTCACGTAAGGGCGGGTATAATGAGAGGTTTAGTATAACAGCATAGAAATGGTATATCGAAGGGGCCACCATTTTTGGGAGTCATAAGAGCTGTCACATTGTATTTGCTACAAAATTTTCTTTACAAAACTATCAAAACAAAAATCAAAACACACTAAACCAGATTTAGAGCACACCTTTAATCTATAAATGAGATAATCACTGCTTTGATTGTGTGGTTCCCTCTATTTAGTTTAGCATAAAAATAATAAAAAGAAATAAAAATCTATGCATCTTGTAGGGAGACACCACCATGGTGTACACCCGTAGCCAAGCCCAATCAAGGGCGAAAGCTATAGAGAGTGTACAAGGGGGCACAAATCACCTCTGCTATGGCCCCAAGGACTTGGTCATTCCACCTTGGTGGTTTGACCCATGAGATAGTCCACATCGTACCTTGACATAATGGGACTATAGAGGTACCCCTTTGAGGGGCACACCCACCCAACATAGACCCTTTCAGGAGGAGTCTCTACACATGGCACTCAACATAGATGGGAAAGCTCCCTTAGATGCTCACTACAAGTGGCCACCGTGCGATGAAGTGCTAGGATAGCACAGGGTCCATCAGGAGGGGCCACATGATTACATCATCCCTCCTTTACCCCCTCTTATTGTCAAAAATAATAGGACAAATCCAGATCACAAGGCTCTTCTAGCAGCGCGAGCCAACTCCACCTGCCCCTTTCACATTTATGAAATGGAAAATGAGGAAGATCACTACATTCCTCAAGAGAAATATATAGTGCGGGAGCAATGCACCTCCACACCTGCTATTTATTAGTGTCACCCACTGAGGCCAGAACCTCAGATGAATGCCGCTAACCTCGACAGAGGGAAGTGACCTATAGAAATCTCGGATCACCATGACCAATACAGATGTGTAGGAAAGGCATCTAGGCATCCTAGACTCAAGATGGTAGAGCAGATCGACCTGGAATTTGCTAAAAATTCCACCCACCAAGCATAGATCATGTAGCTTGAGCAAGACCAATAGTAGCTAGAGCATCTATATTGCCTTAGCAAAGAGTGCATTCAATTCCAAATAGATGAGATTCTCTGCAAAACTATGCTTGAGAGGGTTCCAACCCCTCAAACATAAAGGGTAGAAAGGTACAAGAGGCATAACCCCTTAGTGCAAGACAGGTCTCCAAGACCTTACCAAGTGCTACCTCTGAGAACCCCTAGACCTGAGCGGGAGGCCACTCCCAGGAATAATGATGGGTAACCTCTACGGATGCCCATTGAGGGTCATGGGTCTCACCCAAGAACTCCTCAAGAATCTTATGAAGAGCATGAGCAAGAAGAATAGCAGGCGAAAATGCCCTACCAAGGCAAAGGGGGTGCTATTTGGCCACCCCTCTATAGGCCTCAAGTTCTTCGTAACCCGCAACGAGAAAAAACTGAGGAAGAGATTAAATATTTTGATGCATATAAAGTTGATGGGGACTCAAAAACCACCTTCCCAAACTCTCAATTTTCTCATTCATCAAGGAGCCAAAATTGCTCTCAAAAATTCTCTTTCATTAAACTTGGAATAAATTTACAAAACTGGTAGCAATCTGCCAAATAAACTCCTTTATCCCGAAAGGTAGTTTATATCTTTTTACTTGACATATTCTTCTGCCTAGGAATAATTTTCTATTACATTAATGCTTTCCAAATCTGGAAGAAAAATAGCCTAAGAGGTCCAGAATGGCCCTCTTGCCTTCATGTCTACCTCATTGTCTCAACAGTTCTCCGACGTCTGCAACACTGTCTCGGCAATTTTTTGACCCTGAAAGAAAACAGCTCGGACAGGTCCAGAATGGCCCTCTTGCCTTCACGTCTACAACTCTGTCTCAGCCATTTCCAACCCCTTGTGCATGCCATCGCTTCCCCTTTTAAAGTATCTGGTGTGATTCTCTGTCTCCCTTTTTCTGATGCTTCGTTTCATTTCCTGTGCCTCTGCGTTGGCTTGGCTTTCGAAATGTCTTTCTTTTTGACTCTTGATCTTCATCTGCTTTCACTGCACCTTGGTGCCACGTGCTTGTCTAGTGCTACCACTGTAGACTCTGTCCATCTGTCAACCCATGATGACGTTCGATATACCTACTACTCGATCATTTCCTCTATAACGGCCCCTATAATCGCCTGCCTTTTCTTTCCTTCATTTTGGTCGTGAAAACACGACATGTAGCAATATCGTGATACTTTCGACTTCCCTCCCTTCCTGACCTCTTCGAGTCATGAAAATGTGACATGTCACGATATCGTGACACTTTTGGCTTCTCTGCCTTCCTGCCCTCTTCGAGTCATAAAAATGCGACATGTTGTGATATCGCAACATTTTTGGCCTTCCTGCCTTCCTTCCTTTCTCAAGTCGCAAAAATGTGACATGTCGTGATATCATGACACTTTTGCTTTCCTGCCTTCCTACCTTTCTCAAGTCGTAAAAATGCGACATGTCACGAAATCATGACACTTTTGCTTTTCGACCTTCCTGCATTTCTTGAGTTGCAAAAATATGACACTTTTCACTCTTGTGCCTCCCATCGTATTCTGGTCACGAAAATGCGACATGTCGTGATATCGCGACACTTTTCTCTCTTGCGCCTCTTCTCATTATTTGGTCATGAAAATGCGACATGTCACTATATCGCAACACGTATTCTCCTTTGTGTCTTCTTTCGTCCTTGAGTCACGAAAATGCGACATGTCACAATATCATGACACTTCTCCTCCCTTGCGCCTTATTTCGTCATTTTGTTAGGAAAATGTGACATGTCACGATATCGTGACACTTCTCCTCCCTTGCGCCTTTTTCCGTCCTTTTATCATGAAAATGCGACATGTCGCGATATCGCGACACCTTTTCTCCTTAGCGCCTTCTTTCGCCATTTTGTCATGAAAATGCGACATGTCACGATATCATGACACCTTTTCTCCTTAGCGCCTTCTTTCGTCCTTTTGTCACAAAAATGCGACATGTCGCGATATCGCGACACTTCTCCTCCCTTGCGCCTTCTTTCATCCTTTTGTCGCAAAAATGCGACATGTCGCGATATCATGACACCTTTTCTCCTTAGCGCCTTCTTTCGTCCTTTTGTCACAAAAATGCGACATGTCACGATATCGCGACATATTTCCTCCTTTGCGCTTTCTCTCGTCCTTTGGTCATGATAATGCGACATGTCATGATATTGTGACATATTTCCCTTCCGGTTCTTCTTTCCCCTTTTTGGTCATGAAATCGTGACATGTCGCGATATCACGACATCTTTCCTTTCTACCTTCTCCTCGCCTCTTGGGTTGCGAAATCATGACATGTCGCGATATCATGACAACTTTGCTCTACTTTCTCTCTCTCTAGTTTGGGTCATGAAAATGCGACATGTCGTGATATTGTGACAGTTTCCTTCCTTGCTTTCTTTCTGCTCCTTCGATCGTGATTTCGTGACATGTCATAAAATTGTGATATTTTCTTCTCTCGCTCTTCCTGTCTTCTTTCGGTCATGATTTTGTGACATGCCACGAAATCGTGACATTCTTGCTCCATGCCTTCTCCTATCTTCTTTCGGTCGCTATTTCATGACATGTCACGAAATCGTGACATTTTTGCTCTATGCCTTCTCTCTCTTCTTTCGGTCACAATTTCGTGACATGTCACGAAATCGTGACATTTTTGCTCCGTGCCTTCTCCTGTCTTCTTTCGGTTATGATTTCATGACATGTCATGAAATTGTGACATTTTTGCTCCGTGCCTTCTCTTGTCTTCTTTCGGTCATGATTTCGTGACATGTCAAAATCATGACATTTTTGCTCTGCGCCTTCTCTTGTCTTCTTTCGATCGTGATTTCATGACATGTCATGAAATCATGAAATTTTTGCTCCGTGCCTTCTCTCTCCTTCTTGAGTCACAAAAATGTGACATGTCATGATATTGCGACACTTTTCAGTGTCGCGATATCGCAACATCAAGGCGAGAACTTAGAAATTTTTTTGTTGATGCAAGATTGCTCTACTACCACCGGATGCTCCTGCATCAAACAATTGGGGTGGATTGAGAAGTGACCTTTACTTCTGTAATTTTTTTCACCTTCTTTTTCAACATCTCCAATCTTGCCAAAATCTTCAACCTCAGCATGGCTCTTTTCTCCTTGGCTCAATCCCTCTTCGCAACTCCTCTT
The DNA here is from genome assembly GCA_028583015.1 of Wollemia nobilis. NCBI lineage: Eukaryota > Viridiplantae > Streptophyta > Pinopsida > Araucariales > Araucariaceae > Wollemia > Wollemia nobilis. The sequence continues at coordinate 173,288 of JAQPPZ010004621.1, read as the reverse complement.
GCAGGGCTTGCACTTGCATCTGCAAAGCTCTGAAATCTTCTTCAAGTACCACATTCTCCCACCACCATGGCTTCTTCGTGGAGGTATTCTTACTCACTCTTTTCTCACAACCTTTTCATAGATCCTGGTGTAAACTGCCTCACGTTCGATGATCGGTTTACACACCCATGAACTCTGAGTTCTTCCACAAATCCTGGTGCAAACTGCCTCACTTTCGGAAATCTGTTTACATATACTCAGGAACTCTAAGCTCTTCCATAGATCCTGGTGCAAACTGCCTCACTTTTAATGATTTGTTTACACATACTCAAGAACTCTAAGCTCTTCCACATATCCTTGTTCAAACTGCCTGACTTTCGATGATCTGTTTACACATACTCAAGAACTCTAAGCTCTTCCACAGATCCTGGTGCAAACTACCTCACTTTCAGTGATCTGTTTACACATACTCAGGAACTCTAAGCTCTTCCATAGATCCTGGTGCAAACTGCCTCACTTTCGATGATCTGTTTACACATACTCAGGAACTCTAAGCTCTTCCACAGATCTTGGTGCAAACTACCTCACTTTCGACAATCTGTTTACACATACTCAGGAACTCTAAGCTCTTCCATAGATCTTGGTGCAAACTACCTCACTTTCGACGATCTGTTTACACATACTTAGGAACTCTAAGCTCTTCCACAGATCTTGGTGCAAACTGCCTCACTTTTGGTGATCTATTTACACATACTCAGGAACTCTAAGCTCTTCCATAGATCCTGGTGCAAACTGCCTCACTTTCGGTGATCTGTTTACACATACTCAAGAACTCTAAGCTCTTCCATAGATCCTGGTGCAAACTGCCTCACTTTTGGCAATCTTTTTACATGCTCAGGAACTTCCCGCTCTGATACCACCTGATGGGGACTCAAAAATCACTCACCCCAAACTCTCAATTTTCTCATTCATCAAGGAGCCAAAATTGCTCTCAAAAATTCTCTTTCATTAAACTTGGAAATAGATTACAATAATGGCAGTAGTCTGCCAAATAAACTCCTTTATCCCGAAAGGTAGTTTATATCTTTTTACATGACATATTCTTCCACCCAGGAATAATTTTCTATTACATTAATGCTTTCCAAATCTGGAAGAAAAATAGCCTAACAGGTCCAGAATGGCCCTCTTGCCTTCACGTCTACCTCACTGTCTCAACAGTTCTCCGACGTCTGCAACACTGTCTCGGCCATTTTTTGACCCTAGAAGAAAACAGCTTGGATAGGTCTAGAATGGCCCTCTTGCCTTCACGTCTGCAACTCTGTCTTAGTCGTTTCCAACCCCTTGTGCATGCCATCGCTTCCCCTTTTAAAGTCTCTGGCATGACTCTTCGTCTCCCTTTTTTGACACTTCGTTTCATTTCCCGTGCCTCTACGTTGGCTTGGCTTTTGAAACGTCTTTCTTTCTAACTCTTGATCTTTGTCTGCTTTCACTGCACCCTAGTGTTACGTGCTTTTCTAGTGCTGCCACTATAGACTCTATCCGCCTATCAACCCATGATGATGTTCGATATACCTATCGCTCAATAATTTCCTCTATAATAGCCCCTGTAACTGCCTACCTTTTCTTTCCTTCAGTTTGGTCATGAAAACACGACATGTCACTATATCATGACACTTTTGACTTCCCTGCCTTCCTACCCTCTTCGAGTCACGAAAATGCAACATGTCACGATATCGTGACATTTTTGGCTTCTTCGCCTTCCTGCCCTCTTCGAGTCGCAAAAATGCGACATGTCATGATTTCGCAACATTTTTGGCCTTCTTTCATTCCTGCTTTTCTCGAGTCATGAAAATGTGACATGTCACGATATTGCGACACTTTTGCTTTCCTGCCTTCCTACTTTTATTGAGTCACAAAAATGTGACATGTCACAAAATCATGACACTTTTGCTTTTCCGCCTTCCTGCCTTTCTCGAGTCACAAAAATGCGACAAATTTCTCTCTTGCGCCTCCCCTCATATTTTGGTCGTGAAAATGTGACATGTTGCGATATCATGACACTTTTCTCTCTTGTGCCTCCTCTCGTCCTTTGGTCACGAAAATGCGACATGTCACGATATCGCGACACTTCTTCTCCTTTGCGCCTTCTCTCGTCCTTGAGTCATGAAAATGTGACATGTCACGATATCGCGACACTTCTCCTCCCTTGCGCCTTCTTTCATCATTTTGTCATGAAAATGTGACATGTCGTGATATCGCAACACTTCTCCTCCCTTGCGCCTTCTTTCGTCCTTTTGTCACAAAAATGTGACATGTCGCGATATCGCGACACCTTTTCTCCTTAGCACCTTCTTTTGCCCTTTTGTTGTGAAAATGTGACATGTCACGATATTGCGACACCTTTTATCCTTAGTGCCTTCTTTCGTCCTTTTGTCATGAAAATGTGACATGTCACGATATCGCGACACTTCTCCTCCCTTGCGTCTTCTTTCGTCCTTTTGTCACAAAAATGTGACATGTCGCAATATCGTGACACCTTTTCTCCTTAGCGCCTTCTTTCGTCCTTTTGTCGCGAAAATGCGACATGTCACGATATCATGACATCTTTCCTCCTTTGCACTTTCTCTCGTCCTTTGGTCGCGATAAGTCACAATATCGCAACATCTTTCCCTTTCGGTTATTCTTTCCCATTTTTGGTCGTAAAATCACGACATCTCACGATATCGTGACATATTTCCTTTCTGCCTTCTCCTCGCCTCTTAGGTCACAAAATCGTGACATGTCGCGATATCATGATAGCTTTGCTCTGCTTTCTCTCTCTCTGGTTCGGGTCGCAAAAATGTGACATGTCGCGATATCATGATAGTTTCCTTCCTTGCTTTCTTTTTGCTCCTTCGATCGCGATTCGCGAAATCGTGACATTTTCTTCTCTGGCCCTTCTTGTCTTCTTTTGATCATGATTTCATGACATGTCACAAAATCGTGACATTCTTGCTCGACACCTTCTCTTGTCTTCTTTTGGTCATGATTCCATGACATGTCACGAAATCATGACATTTTTGCTCCGCGTATTCTCTCTCTTCTTTCGGTCGTGATTTTGCGACATGTGTGAAATCATGACATTTTTTCTCCATGCCTTCTCCTATCTTATTTCGGTCATGATTTCATGACATGTCGCAAAATCATGATATTTTTGCTCCGCGCCTTCTCCTGTCTTCTTTCGATCACGATTTTGTGACATTTTTGCTTCGCGCCTTCTCTTGTCTTCTTTCGGTTGCGATTTCACGACATGTCATGAAATCATGAAATTTTTGCTCTGTGCCTTCTCTCTCCTTCTTGAGTCATGAAAATGTGACATGTCATGATATCACGATGCTTTTCAGTGTCATGATATCACGACATCAAGGCGAACACTTAGAAATTTTTTTGTTGATGCAAGATTGCTCTGCTGCCATCGGATGCTCCTGCATCAAAAGTGCTGCTATAGCACTTGGAGTCTATGGAAACCAAGACTTCTGGGCACCAAAATCCCACTTTACACCAACTCCGTAGTCATCCTATGCATCTATTAGTGTCGGCACCCCCTTACCCTGAACACTTTAAACTGCCTCAATTGGCAATATTTAAAGGGGAAGAAGATGCCGAAGAGCATGTGACTAGATTCCTAAGCCAAGGATTTGGAATTTAGGACAATGATGCTTTGATACTAAGAACATTCATCACCATGTTCATAGGCCCTACCTGAGATTGGTTCACTCAATTTCCAAAGCACAACATTAGTAACTTAGATCAGCTAGTGGATGTGTTCCTCGAACGCTTCACCTTCAACACCAATAAGAAGGCATCACTAAGCGACCTAGCCATCCTCAGAAAATATGAGGAAGAAACCATGGCGTCCTATGGGAACTGATGGAGGACTTTGCTTTCAAAGTTGCCCTACCTGCCTCCTATGTTTGACCTCACCCAAATGTTCTCAAAGAATTTTTTGAGATCAACCTATGTGTTATTGCAGCTGTAGCAATATGCCACTTTAGAGGAAGCTCTAGTGCAAGCCATAATCATTAAGGAGATCAATATTTAGGATGGTGAGATAACCAAGCCAAAGAATAAATAATGGTCTAAGAACACCAAAATAGGGACCATGCAACATAAACCCACTATGGTCAATCAGGTTGATATAAACGTCCCTAAGCCTGCATAAGCAACATAGCCCCAAAAGGCTAACTATCAGGCAGTTTATCTTAACAGTTATGACAGAGAAAATCATAGGCAAGAACAAAATTAGCAACATCACCCTAGGCGATAATTCACACCTTACAAAGAGTCCAGTGACTCCTTGTTTGACCACTATAAGCATAGTGATGGATGAGGAAGCTCCAGTGAGGCACCTTGAAAGAACTAAACACCCAAATTTCTCAATAAAATTTGAATATCACAATGCAGTCAGGAGAGAACAATGTTAAAACTTGAGAGAATGCATATGACATAAATTTCATTCATTTACATGAATATATAACAAAATTGAATCTCTCCAATGAAGCACCGAAGGATGATAATTATGGAGAGTCTTTAGTAAAATTGAATGTTGGAGAAGATATGTTTTTTGAAATCTAAGAAGAGTTTTTAAATACCCGTTAATGATAATCATCACGCGTCGATAATATATGTTTGCAAATATACCAAAATAGACTTTGGTTTACCAAATGTCCACCTAAAAATTTCAAGAGATAATTTCGGATGTCAAATTTAAAAAACTTAGGTAGAGATGCCACAATTTTTAAACAATATCAATGGGCTTTATTTTTACCAAATGACCATCAATATTTACGTTAGAAATGGAGTATTTATTTACTAAAGAGATTAAAAAAAAATATCTAATAGCCAGAATGATACCATTTTTTATTGTCTTAACAAAATCGAAATGTCTATGTGCTTTGTCTCCACTAGTGAACGTATGTCATGATCGTAATAATGTTGCCAATGTAAGTATGCGTTTACTAAAAAATCGAGACGCAGTGATGGTTGTTGGGCCAATGAGTTGCATTCGAGAAGAGATATGGGGATTGAAATAGGCCTACGAGGATAACAATAAAAAGTACAGATAAAAAAATATCAAATATTTATATTATTTGAAAAATATTTGAAAATTCTGCATAATATAGTAAAATACATCAAGTGTAACTATTTAGAGATTACCATAAACAATATCTCAAATAAAAATTGCATATTTAAAAAAATGAGCAATCTAAAAAACCTCTTCTCTTTTTCAAAAAAACAAAAGATAAGGGATGTGAATCGGTTCATGAGACTGCCTTAAAGAGAGAATGCCTAGCAAAATCTATCCTACTCTGCTACAATGTTAGAATTCCCAAGAGTAGAACTACAAAGCATTACAATATTTGAAGAAACAAAATATAATTAATTGATTATTCTATAGATCAACTTTGTATAAATAAAAAATTTGATCATTGAGAGTCGTTGGATTACAACAACTCATCAAATATGATCTAGACTATAACTGAGAGTTCACCTGACTCATGAAGGAGTGGAAACTCAAGTAAGTATATCCTAGTAGAACTTAAGATAATAATTACTTATGCTAACAAAATTAACCCTTGTTAATATATTTTATTCTCAATTCATTATTCCTTTCTTAAAAATTGCTAAAGAGAAAATATATTAAATCAACTATGCACCAATATTAAAAGATCTAAATAACTTATAGTTACTGTAGACACCAAAACAAAACCAATCTGATTATGTGATTGCAAACATTGATCGTATTGACACACACAGCTCCCAGGGTAGCCGCCAGAGGTTAAATAGTGGTCCTAACCACTCACACAGCAATTTTGGAAGGTCAGAGGTCAATTTTGCACCTTTCGGGCACTCTGCTCTCTACTCATTCCACCCAAGGATGATTACAAACTGGTATTCATTCCACCCAGGGACGATTAGTAGTATTCGCTCCGGGGTGGGGCGAATAGCAGGTTTGACGAGAAAAAAGTCAAATCTTGACAAATGGTATCTTAGATCCACCACTTAACTCTTCCTTCATTGCATGGAAGTGTGAGTGAGCATTTTTTAGCACTAGATACAGTTACAGGGGTAGTCATGGAGCCCCTAATTAGGGAGGAATCTTCTCCCCCTGGGAAGGCATGATTTCCAAGTGGCACCTCTGCATGCTCATCCAAAGATACCATCAAGTCTATAAAATGGTGAGTCTTCTCACCCTAAAAAGATATAGAGAGGGAGCATTTTGAGCAATGAAGTTCTGTCATTTTACATCCTCACACCTTTTGAATTGTGCCTTTCACATCCTTGATCTCTTTTGGAAGGGAGGTCATTGGGTGATTATTGCAAGCGCAAATCCAAAACCAAAACTTGAAATTTGGCCATAACATCCTACCAAATTCATATAAAACACCCTACAAGAGGTTTTGGACCCATCCCAAGTGGATTGGTGCTGAAACCGTGCCCCAAACGGTAGGCGTCCTGCCCCCGAGCACCCCCCGCACTGTTGTAGTAATAATTATCCCACCTCGGAGTGATTAGAAATCTATAGTAGATTTCCTTTTTGTTATTTTTGCATCTAATTCTATGTTGCTTAGATAGGTTGTCATTCAAATTTCACATCATTTTGAGTTGTTTTGATCATGTTTTTGTCATTCCCGCTTTTGCTAACATGCAGGTAGCATCATCAAATTCCTGGTGATAGAGGCCGAATTGGAAAAATCTGACCTTCTAGGTCTTTCAAAAATACCCGATTTTACCTAACTCCTGACTTTGCAGGTGATTTGGAGCTTCTCAAATGTGACATTTGGGATAGTGTTTTCTGAAGTTTTGTTGCAGGTCTAATCGTCCCACCCCAAAGCGATTAGAAATCCATGGTGAATTTTTTGACTGTTCCATTTGCAGTGCCCTCCTGGTAATGTCCTCATGCTTTTGTTAAATTTTTAGATCATTTTGATGCTATTTAGTTATCATTTTATTTTATTTTTGCATGCACTAATCATAGGCTTGGGGATTGCATTTTTAATTTTATCTATAGGTGCTACTGACTATTTTTTGTTTCCTTGAACATAGGATCTTGACATTAGAGGAGCAGCAAGGAGTCAAGACTCATCAACGCAAGCGGTGGTGACGTTTGGTCCACCCATTCTACATGTGGGCATGCGAAAGAAGGAATACCATCTGTTGATGTGACAAGAACATATTTAATGCTCCTAGCCCCTAAAAAGGGAGGAGACAGATTGTAACTAGGTTCTAAAGCATATTAATAAAAAATGTTGTACTCCATATTTACGTTTATGTTTCTCTCCTTTCATGCATTTCAGTTCGTAGGATTTAGCATTAAGTTTAGTTTGGTTTACATCGCATCTTGGCATTTCCTTTTTGTTTCTATATCCTCGTGCTTTCAGTGGTGATCACGGTGGGACCCTATCCTTTATTTTTGAGATAAAACTTTTGATCAAAAATTGCTTGTTTTTGCTTGCAGGTACCAAGTTTTCAAACATTGGACTACTGTTCATTCCATTCTGTGACGAGTACAGAGCTAAAAATCATGCCACCCTAGGGTGAATGGGCAGTCGTCCCACCCTGTGATGAATACAACTCTTTTATTCGTCCCACCAAGGGATGAATAGCTCTCTGTGTAGTTTTAAAATAGAAACTTAGAGGCATCCTATTTGGGTAGAGAAGAGGTAGAGGTCCTAAACACCTTCTGTCATTTTATGTTTTTTGTTTTCTATTTTTTGGTTATTTGCTTGCTTAGGGAAAGTTTTTACTACATGTTTGATTTCTTTTATGCAAAATAAAAAGAACCCCACACATCACATGGCAATTTAAACACCAAGGAGTTGGTCGTAAGACCCCAGCCCTTGATAAAGACCAATGGTGGATTTCATCACCACCTTGGCTTGAATTTTTGCATCCATAACCCTGATCGCTACTGTTGCTAGATGTAAATCCTGATGAAATATGACCAAGTGTAGTTGGGGTGATTCCTAGTGCATGAGGATAAGTCTTCTATGGTAGCTGTCAAAAATAGGGCAACCCCCCTTTCGTACCACCTGTTTTCCACGTACCATTATACTCTCGCATACCAATAGTTTTCATCACGTAAGGGCAGATATATTGGTAGGTTTGGTATAACGACTTGGAAATGGTATATCGAAGGGGCGACCATTTTTGGGAGTCATAAGAGCTATCATATTGCATTTTCTACAAAACGTTCTTTACAAAACTATCAAAAAAAAATCAAAAAACACTAAACCAGATTTAGAGATCACCTTTAATCTATAAATGAGATAATCACTGCTTTGATTATGTGGTTCCTTCTGTTTATTGTAGCATAAAAGTCATAAAAAGAAATAAAAATCTACGCATCTTGTAGGGAGACACCACCATGGTGTACACCCATAGCCAAGCCCAATCAAGGGCGGAAGCTATAGAGAGTGTACAAGGGGGCACAAGTCACCTTCTCTATAGCCCCAAGGACTTGGTCATTCCACCTTGGTGGCTTGACCCATGAGATAGTCTGCATCGTACCTTGACAAAACGGGACTATAGAAGTACCCCTTCGAGGGGCACGCCCACCCAGCACAGACCCTTTCAAGAGGAGTCTCTACACGTGGCACTCAACATAGATGGGAAAGCTCACTTAGATGCTCTCTATGAGTGGCCACCGTGTGATGAAGTGCTAGGATAGCACAGGGTCCATCATGAGGGGCCACATGATTACATCATCCCTCCTTTACCCCTTCTTATTATCGAAAACAATAGGACAAATCTAGAGCACAAGGCTCTTCTGGCAGGACGAGCCAACTTCGCCCGCCCCTTTCACATTTATGAAAGGGAAAATGAGGAAGATCACTATATTCCTCAAGAGAAATATATAGCATGGGAGCAATGCACGTTCGCACCTGCTATTTATCAAGGTCACCCATTGAGGCTATAACCTCAGGTGAATGTCGCTAACCTTGATAGAGGGAAGTGACCTTAGAAATATTGGATCACCATGATCAAGACAAATGTGTAGGAGAGGCATCTAGGCCTCCTAGACTCAATATGGCAGAGCAGATTGACTTGGCATTTTCCAGACATGCGGCCCACCAAGCGCAGATCACACAACTTGAGCGAGACCAACAGTAGCTAGAGCATCTATATCGCCTTAGCAAAGAGTGCACTCGATGCCAAACAGATGAGCTACTCTGCAACACTACGCTTGAGAGGGTTCCAACCCCTCAAACATAGAGGGCAAAAAGGTATGAGAGGCATAACCCCTTAGTGCAAGATAGGTCTCCAAGACCTTACCAAGTGCTGCCTCTGAGACCCCCTAGACCTGAGTGAGAGGCCACTCCCAAGAACAATGATGGGTACCCTCTACGTATGCCCACCCAAGGTCATGGGTCTCACCCAGGAACTCCTCAAGAAGCTTATGATGAGTATAAGCAAGAAGAAGAGCGGGCTAAAATTCCCTACCAAGGTAGAGGGGGTGCTATTCGGCCACCACTCTATAGGCCTCAAGTTCCATGTAACCCGCAAAGGGAAAAAACTAAGGAGGAAGAGATTAAATCTTTCGATACATATAAAGTTCAGCTAGAGTGCTTGGAGTCTATGGAGACCAAGACTTCTGGGCCCCAAAATCCCACTTTACACCAACTTCGTAGTCATCATGTGCATCCATCAATGTCGACACCCCCTTACCCTGAACACTTTTAACTACCTTATTTGGAAATATTTAGAGGGGAGGGAGATTCCCAAGAGCATGTGATTAGATTCCTGAGCCAATGTGAAAGCACGAGATTCCGGGCAAAGGAAACACCAAGTGCGATTGCATTCAAAATCAAGTACGCTTAAGTCCTAGAAATGTAAATTGCATGAAATGGAAAAGAAACACATTGGAAGAGACACAATCAAATAGAGAAAACACATCCCTTTCATTAATATCCCTTGATCTCTGTTACAATGATGTCTCCTCCCTTTTCAGGGGCTAGGAGCGCAAATAGAGTTTGATTACAATCACTGAATGATTCCTCTTTCCGCGTGCCCATGATTGCAATGGGTAGGCCAAGATGATGCCACCGCTGATTTCGATGAGTTCTTCACCTCTGCTGCTTCTCCTGTGAACAAAGAAAAAACCAAGACATCAGTAGCACCTGCCGCAAATGAAAAGCGTTTGCTCTCTAAAAATAACGAAATATGCATGTAAATATTTGCCTGAAACAGTAATTACAGTGAGTCCAAACGGCTTCAAAACTTGACAGAAGATAAGAAAAATTACCAGAAGGCCACTGCCATCGAAGCAACTGGCCAATCTCCCTTCAATCGGAATTCGTCCCCGGGCGGGATAAATTCGATCGCAATTCGTCCCTGGGTGGGATGAATTCTTCTGTGTTGGGGAAACTGACCTGCTTGCTGCTCCAATGTCGGATCTCGAGACCTGCAAAACGCCTGCAAATAGGGGGGTTATGTAATTGGGGCCATTTTGGGACGACCCAGATGGTCAGATTTTCCCAATTTGGCCTCCACCCTCGGGAATTTGACCTTGACACCTGCAAGTTAGCGAAACGACAAAGCAACACAAAACATACTAAAATCTGACCAAAAGTTACAAAATTGCAGCTATGGATTAATCAAACCTAATAACACAAAATGCAATCTGAAAAATGATCTAAAATGCTCAAAAACTAAAAATAGGACTTGGGAGGTGCGGGGGTGCCCAAGTGGGCCTCCCACCGTTGGCACTTGATTTTGGAGCCAATCCACCAGGGATGGGCCCAAAACCTCTTAGGATTGGGGGGTCGGAAAATTGGTTGGTTCAGGTGTCCGTGCGTTGGATTTGGGTAAGGTTCGAGCTTCCAAAGGCCACCCAACAACCTCCCTTGCAAAAGATATTGGTGGATGTGGGAAGGTGAACCAAAGGGGATGAAAGTGGGTCTTCAACTCGGCAGCACTTCGTTGCTTGAAAACTCCTTCAACCTATCTATTTTGGGTGAGAAAAGTCCCACCTTTTATAGACCCATGGGGTCTCTTTTGGGAGGGAAGCACAAATGCCATGTGTTGGTCATAAGCACCATGTGGCAGTCTTGTCTTCCCATGAGGGAGGGGAGTCCTCAGTTGACTTGAGCTTTGATAAATGCCTTTTGTGACAGTCTTCTAACAACCCCTTTGTCCACCTACACACGCGTGCAAGGCAGGAGTCCTTAACTGACTGTTCTGGGCTGCCACTTGGCACCATTTGCCCTTTTTTCCCGTTAAGCTTAGAATTCGTCCTACCCAGGGACAGATTCAAAATTCGTCCTGGGGTGGGATGGATTCTATTTTGAATTTGTCCCTGGGTGAGACGAGTACTGGGCAAAGTGTCCAAATGTGCCAAATTGCTTCTTGACCTTACAAAATTGCTATGAAAGTGGTTAAGACCACTTTTTAACCTCTGAGGGCTGCCCTAGGGGCTGTGTTTGTCAAAGCAATCAGTGTTTGCAGTCACATAATCGGATTGGTGCTGTTTTGGTGTCTACAGATGCCCCTTTTTGGGAAGCGTTGCGGGTGACGCGAGTCTTGAGCAAAAATAGATAACCAAAGCACTAATGATTAGGGTTTCTTGGTAACCTAACCAACTTTTGATGCCCCAAGTATGGAAAGGGCATGCATTCTTGAATCCTTGCTTTTGACGAGCTAAGGAATTTGATTTCAAGTATTAACCTATTTTGGTGAGGTGTGACTTGAACTTGGACATTGATCAGTCATGAACAAGTGAAGGGCATTTTTATCCTTAGGGGGAACCTTGTGTTCATGATTCACAAAATGCCAAGTGTTTGATTGATTTTATTGTTGCTTGTTTACTTCCCCAAGCAGGATCGTGATTGTCTTTGTCAATGATTCTTTGAATGCATGTCATTTTCCTTAATTGGGTGTGTTATTGTTGGTTGGTGACTAAGTGTGACTACCCCCTCAAGCGACGAATCGATGAGGGAATGACCTTTGTGAGAGAAGCGACGAGTCGCTTGACCCAAGATGACTTGTGCAAGTGTGCCTTTAGAGGGTTTACCGTTAAGCATGTGCAATTTTTCCAACATATGGACCTATTTTTGGTGGGTGTTAACCCTTTTGGTGATGTCATAATGAGGTGAAATCGTCGAAAACCTATTTCCCGTGGAGCGGTCCGGCTATGATAGCCTTCTTGGGGAATTAGGAGAGCGATAATTTGGACCTCGACATCGATTTTCTTTGCCTAGAGGCTAAGTGCAAGAGCACTTGTTTCCGGAATTGTTTTTGCTATGTTTTTGTTGAATTTTGTATTGTTTTTGTTGTTTTTGTGACACCATTTGGTGATTGAATTGTCGGCAATCCGTCCTCCCGTGGAGCGGTCCGACTATGGTAGCCTTCTTTGGGAGTAGGATAGTGACAATGCAAACCTCGACATCAATTTTGCTATGCCAAGAGGTTAAGTGCAAGAGCACTTGTGTCTGGCAATGTTTATTGTTTGTTTTGTGTTGCATTTTTTGTTGTTTTGTTGTTTTTTTGTGACACCATTTTGGGATTAAATTGTCAAAATCTGTCTTCCCGTGGAGCGGTCCGGATATGGTAGCCTTATTAGGGAGTAGGATAGTGATAATTTGTGACCCCGATGTCGATTTTGTATGCCCATGTTGTCAGGTGCATTTGCAATCCTGTCAGGCAATTTTATTGTTTGTTTTAGTGCATTTTTAGTCATTTTTGTTGATTTTTTTTTGTGCTGGCCTGAATTCGTCCCTGGGTGGGATGAATTCCAGCTGGAGAATTCGTCCCTGGGTGGGACGAGCGCTGATCAGAGCACTCATCCCAGTCAAGGATGAATTCCAGTGCAATAGGCCTATTTAATGGCCAAAACTTGATTTTGGGCTCATTTGTGTCATTTTTTTCTTGCGATTTTGGAGCTCTGGGAGGAGGAGGTAATTCTGCGAAGCGAAGCGCTGCTGGAATTCTCTTTGCCATCATGAGTGCACAAACTGGTTCGAGCGGTGGAGCCGATGCAAGACCTGTAAGTGACCCTAGGTTTTATTTTGCTTTAACTTAATGCATTGTTTTTGTGTTGACGCTTTTCAAAACTTTAAGATTTTTTGTGATGTTTTTGTTTAACAGTTAAGGTTAGAAACCCTAGAACTGAAAATTTGATCTGTTATATATATATATTTTTTTTTTCTTGCAGGTTTTTAGGAGCCGGTATCGTGTACCCGCTGCATTTACTGAGGCGCGGTTGGCATTGACCGATGATGACTGGGAATGGCTTGATGCCCTTGGGCTCAAGCCGGTGGCTCGACTGGAGCCTGTGGTTTCGGATCAGGCCTATCTGACGGCCCTGATCAAGCTTTGGGATCCACGAACCAATACTTTCCATCTCCCGACAGGGGAGATGACTGTGACTCTTGAGGACGTCCATCGGTTGCTTCGGATTTCGATAGATGGTCTGCCTATTAGGACATCTCCGTTTGATCAGCAGACTGCTATACTTACGAGATGTTTTGGGCATGGGGGGGAGCTGGGTGTAGCAGACCCAGTGGAGACAGCCGAGGTGGATTGCCAGGCTGGCAAGATTTTGGTTAGCTGGTGGAAGGAGATGGGGGTTTTAGGAGTGAGGCACGCATTCTTGATGGCCCTCATTTCTAACATTCTTCTCCCTGATTCGTCAGGCACGAGGTTCCCGTGGAACCTGTTGGATTTGGTGTGGCAGTTGGAAGAGTGCCCGATAGAGGCACCGTTGATTCTGAGATGGGGACAGACTTTGTTGGCGTAGCTTTACGGGGAGCTGTACGGGTTTCGCTATTGACAGCGGAAGGATGTCAGTTGCAATTTTTTGTTGCAGTGCTGGGGTTGGCAGCACATAGCTGTTGAGAGGCCTACCGAGTTACCGTGGATGACCGGGTGACGATGGAGGATGAGGAGATTGGTTATGCAGCTTTGTGGCGATGGTCTACAGAGCAGGGGCAGAGTCTGCGATGGGCAGGTGCCGTTGAGCACTACATTGATGCATTTTCTCAGCTCACTTCAGGAGAGGTGTTTTGGCGTCCCTATCGGGACTGTCCAGCCTGGCCTGAGGCTGGAGAGTGGCTCCGACGGGTACGAAGGGAGCGATGGTTGACTGGGCGGCACGGGACGGAGCATGAGTTCTTTCCATACCGCCGGGTTACATGACAGTTTGGGGTGTGCCAGGGGTTTCCTGGTGAGCCCGTAGGCTATCGGCATCGGGGAGATGAGAGGGATCTGGAGCCACCGGTCCTCGTGCCATTGGGCGAGGAGTCGGATGCGGTGATTGATGTGTTGGATGTGTATGACGTCGGTACTACCACTGAATATGACTCATGGTGGGTATTGCGACACTGGAGAGGAGAGGGTCCACTGGGAGGCACGAAGGTGGTAGTGGAGGATGCTGAGGCGACAGGGGGTGATTGGGGGGGGCCGTTGGATGATGCAGACATGGTGGATGTGGGAGATGAGGATGTGGACTTGGGTGTTCCGGAGCAGCCGGACATGCAGGATGTGGAGGAGCATTTGGTGCCTGATCAGGCTACTATCCCCATGATTCCTATGCATCTGGCAGATATAGAAGAGGTGGGGTCGAATGTAGGTGGTGAGGTTGCACGACTTACAGAGCTGCTACGGATGTGGGATCTGGAGAGGGATCTTTTGCGGGCTCAGTTGGCAGAGCAAGATAGAGTTTTGGCGTAGCGCGATGATGCATTGTCTATCTATCATCGGTGAGAGGCAGAGTGGTGTCTGTACCGGATAGACTTGGAGAGGGAGGTCATCCGCCTTGGCAGGCGACTCCCTGAACCTTCGATCAGTAGATCTTCTCGATGTTCGAGGGATAGTTTGACTAAGAAGTTAGCATCATCTCATCACAGGCGGTTAGATGAGGGGGGTGGTAGTAGGCATGATGCGGGGGCTAGCAGTAGCCGCCCTGCAGGGTCCCGTAGGACCCACACCATGGGGGGTAGTTCCCGTCGCACCGATCCTGCATGATCATGGTGGTCGACGCCTTAGATTGGGTTTTTGGATATGCTTGCGGGGTCTGAGGACCGATTTTGTAGCCTGCGGGAATCTTTTTGACAAGTATATATATATATATACCTGTTTTATTTTTGGATTTGTACATGTGATGATGTGATTGATTTTTTTTATGCATGTTTATTCATTTTGATGAATGCAGATGTTATGATGAATGCAAATGTTTTAGATGTCTATGTGATATGCAAATTGAAATGGATGAATGATATTTGTGGTGATTGCATTGTAGGCTGTTTAAGAACTATTTATTTACCTGGTTTTTTCTGTTTTTGTATTTTCTGATGGTATCATAAGGATGATAAGTAGCGCAGATGGTTTTGGGATGAATGTATGATTTTCTGAGATTCAGACAGTTTTATCTCACTATCCATGACTGTACTTTATCTTACAAGACTTTTGAACAAGGTATGAATCGGACCTGTTTTTGATCGAGTTATTTAACATCCCTGTGTGTGCAATTGAGTTCATTTAGTGGTATTTGTTAGGATACCGCCAGTGCCAGATGGGCTTTCAACCGAACCTATACTGAGGATCACCTAATTAGCTCCATGAATTCCTTTTTTGTATGTACTAAGATTAATCTGCGATGTAATCCAGGATGCCATAAGCTAGCTCATCCACATGTAAACATTGATCTGTACACAAGTTAATGTGATAGATATATCATCATGCGGGAGGTTTACTTCTGTTACCGATAGGCTATCAACCAAATTGGTACTGAAGCTTGCCTTATGACCTATAGAATGCTGAGAGTTCTAGGGATTCAAGGTCAACTCCCTTCTTTTCTTCAATTGTATTGGGATACTTGCTCATTGTAGTGATGAGATCACTGTTTATTTTGATTTGTTTTTTTTTTTTTTCGAGCAAGGGATTGGAAATATGGAGTGACGAAAATCACTGTTGCTTGTGCCTTTTGATGTGTGCACTATATTTGTCAAATTTGGAGTTTTGACATTTTGCAAATTTTTGTGTTTTGCAACTATTGAGAACTTTAGGGATTCTTAGGGAATTGGGTATGGAGGATGCTTGTCCTTTTGCCAACTCTCAGCATTCTAGGGGTCATTCGCATAGGGGGATGAGCAAGATAACCGTTTCGCTTGTGGTGACCTAGATTATTTTGCAGGTTTCATCTTTCGTTCACACAATTTGGGAATTTTAGTGTTTTGGTTTGTGTTGGGATGTTACGTAACAAGGTGTATTTCAAGTATGACTCTACCTTTGTAAAATCTGTTTGACTTGGTACACTACATGGCTAAAGAGGAAAATGATGACTGAATCACTGAAACTCTTGGTACATTCCCAGACCACTGACTGTAGTGTGGTAAAAGTTATGCTTGGTGTTTTTTGTTGTTTTTGATGAATTCGAGTATGCCTAGAATTGAGATGCAAATCTTTGTTATTTTTGATGATTTTTGTTGTTTTGTTTTTGTTGAATTTCTTGATTTTTTTGACCAAACGATTGCGATAATCATTGGAGTTTTTTTTTTGGGTTGACCAAGAGATTGCGATAATCCTTGGAGCTTTTTGTATTGACCAAGAGATTGCGATAATCCTTGGAGCTTTTTGGTTGACCAAGAGATTGCGATAATCCTTGGAGCTTTTTGGATTGACCAAGAGATTGCGATAATCCTTGGAGATTTTTGTATTGACCAAGAGATTGCGATAATCCTTGGAGCTTTTTGGTGACCAAGAGATTGCGATAATCCTTGGAGCTTTTTGGATTGACCAAGAGATTGCGATAATCCTTGGAGCATTTTGGGTTGACCAAGAGATTGTGATAATCCTTGGAGCTTTTTGTATTCACCAAGAGATTGCGATAATCTTTGGAGCTTTTTGGATTGACCAAGAGATTGCGATAATCCTTGGAGCTTTTTGTATTGACCAAGAGATTGCGATAATCCTTGGAGCTTTTTGGTGACCAAGAGATTGCGATAATCCTTGGAGCTTTTTGGATTGACCAAGAGATTGCGATAATCCTTGGAGCATTTTGGGTTGACCAAGAGATTGCGATAATCCTTGGAGCTTTTTGTATTGACCAAGATATTGCGATAATCTTTGGAGCTTTTTGGATTGACCAAGAGATTGCGATAATCCTTGGAGCTTTTTGTATTGACCAAGAGATTGCGATAATCCTTGGATCTTTTTGGTGACCAAGAGATTGTGATAATCCTTGGAGATTTTTGGATTGACCAAGAGATTGCGATAATCCTTGGAGCTTTTTGGGTTGACCAAGAGATTGCGATAATCCTTGGAGTTTTTTGTATTGACCAAGAGATTGCGATAATCCTTGGAGCTTTTTGGTGACCAAGAGATTGTGATAATCCTTGGAGCTTTTTGGATTGACCAAGAGATTGCGATAATCCTTGGAGTTTTTTTTTTTTGGTATATGGCTTTCTTAGATATGAAATGGTCGCAAATGATTGATATTCAAGGGTTATGTTTCCTTGATACCGTCAAGAGAAGCTAGACTGTACGTTCCTGGTCCTATTTTGCTATCAATAACATAAGGACCTAGCCAATTTTCCATGAATTTGTCTCTCATATGGGACGGCAAATTAGAGTTTTGTTGGTTTTCCTTCAGAACCAGATCATCGACCCGAAAGTCTCTTAGGTGAACTTTCATGTTGTAAGCTCTCTTAAGCCACTCTTGATAAATACGTAAGTGCTCGAGAGAATTAACGTGTCTTTCGTCAAGCAACGTAAGTTGGTCTAATCGGGCCTACTGTGCAGTGTCATCATCGATGAGTTCCTGCATTGATATGCGGAGGGAAGGAATTTCCAACTCGAGAGGCATTACTGCCTCTGAGCCATACACTAGTGAAAATGGAGTTGCCCCAGTGGGCGTCCGAATGCTAGTGCGATAAGCCCAAAGGGCAAGTGGGATTTGTATGTGCCAATCCTTATGACTGTCTGTGACGGTATTTTTAAGGATGGCGACTAGCATTTTGTTTGACGCCTCTGCTTGCCCATTTGCTTGCGGATAATAGGGTGTTGAAAAGTTGTGCTGAATTTTGTACTTTGTGGTTAAAGCACGCACGTCTTTGTTCTTGAATGATGGCCCATTATCCGAGATTATTTTGGATGGAATACCAAAACGACATATTATGTAATGTAAAATGAACTCCGCAATGCGGGGTCCTATCGTAGAGGTTAATGGAATTGCTTCCACCCATTTGGTAAAATATTATGTGGCCGTTATGATAAACGTGTGACGGCCTGACGATGCAGGGGAGATCTTTTCGATTAGATCGAGGCCCCACTATGAAAATGGCCAAGCAGACTGGACTGTCTGTAGGGCTTGGGAAGGTGCGTGCATTAAATTGGCATGATGTTGACATTTTACACACCTCTTGACATACGCGCAACAATCTCGCTCTAAATATGGCCAATAATAGCCCATGCGAAGAATGCGATTTGCAATGGCCATACCACTGAAGTGGCCGCCACATGTACCGTCATGCGCTTGGGTGACTGCCCAAGTGGACTCTTGCTGGTCCAAGCAACAAAGAAGAATTCCGTCGTAGCTACGACGATACAAAATGTCTCCTATCAAGACATATTTTGCCGCTTTCTGTTTGAATGTTCGTTTTGCGGCGTGCGTCAATCCAATGGGTAGATTACCTAACTTGAGGTAGTCTCTTATGGGTAAATACCAGTCTTGTTGATCAGATACCTCGATAGTTTGAACAGCCAATCCCTTTTAGAGTTCTTCCCTAACAAATTTTGATTGGGATAGAACTTGTAAGAATAGCATTGTGTTGCTATTAATGGGAGTGGGGGAGAACAAAGACCCCCAGTTGGCACGTTTCAAATAGTCTCAGATTCGAAAGAACTTATCCGAAGATGGTTCGATCTGGATCATGTGGATTCCTGGCGTCAATTCTGAGCTTGCGCGCTCCATCGCGGGTTGCGATAAGGTTTTGACTTGAATAGTTGTTATATCACCGGAGAGGTCTTGCTTGATTAGTGACCCTAAGGAGGCCATTGTGTCCGTAAAATGATTCGATGATCGAGGGAGTGCCTCGATGTCATACCACTCAAGTTTTTCCAGGAATTTATCCACGAGGGCTTTATAGGATTTTAGGACTAGGCATTTGCATTGATATACCCCTTTGACTTGATTGACGATTAACAGCGAATCACCAAAGATGTTCAGTCTTTTGATGTTCATGGCGATTGCTGTCTGAAGACCTAGGAGCAAGGCTTCATATTCTGCATTGTTTTTGGTGCACTTGGAAGTTTAATTTAAATGACAGGGGCATTGGAGCGCCTCGTGGTGTGAAGAATACAATTCCTGTGCCACCACCTTGCTCGCATTTAGAACCATCGAAAAATAAGGTTATGTCGGCTTGAGACTCAGGCTCTTCAGAATCTGGCAATTCTGAGACATGGAAGACCTCATCATCGGGTAGTTCTATGACTAGAGGCTGATCGTATTCAAGAGGAGCCTCTGCTAGTTGATTGGCTATGACCTGTCCTTTTATAGATTTTTGCCCAATAAACTCAATGTCAAATTCCGTCAACAACATGATCCATTTCACCGTGTGGCTACTATGATAAGTACGACTCATCATGTATCGCAATGGATTCTCCTTAGACACAACATACGTTGTGTTGCTCAGCATGTAATGGCATAGCCTCTTGGTAGCAAACACCACTGCCAAGCAAAGTTTCTCAACGTATGCATAGTTAAGTTGGTAACTGACCAGGGTGCGGCTAAGATAGTAAGTAGCCTATTCTTTGTGAAGTTCATTCTTCTGGGCTAGCATTGCGCCTGATGCCACCTCGCAGAGCTGAGATGTATAAGTAGAATGGCACACCTGGTCTAGGCGGTGCCAATACTGGCGGCAAAGCCAAGTATTGTTTGATTTCGTCAAAGGCTGACTGGCACTCGTCATCCCAATGAAATGTGACCCCCTTGTGCAATAATTTTCTCATTGGTCGGCATTTGTCAGATAATTGCGCTATGAAGCATTTAATCGACGCGACCTTTCCTTGCAGACTTCGAGTCGCTTGATAGTGGTTGGGGGAGCCATTTCAAGGATTGCATTGACTTTGTTTGGGTCCACTTTGATGCCTCTCTTGGAGACTATAAAACCCAAGAGTTTTCCAGATGTGATGCCGAACACGCACTTCTTGGGATTCAGTTTGACCTTATGCTCTATGAGGCGATCGATAATCTTGCTTAAGTCACCGAGATGATCTGAGCGCAAGAGAGACTTGGCTAACAAATCATCCATGTAATCTTCCAAAGTTTTGTGCATGTAATCATGGAAGATATACATCATAGCACGTTGGTATGTAGCGCCAGCGTTTTTAAGGCCAAAAGGCATGACCTTATAACAAAATGTCCCCTAAGGCGTTGTGAATGCCGTTTTGAGTTGGTCTTCAGGATTGATACGAATTTGATTGTATCCTGAGAAACCGTCCATTAGGGAGAGCATTTCATGACCTGTTGTAGCATCTACCAATGCGTCGATGCTTGGCAAGGGGAAATCATCCTTAGGACTCGCTTTGTTTAGGTCTCGAAAGTCGGTGCATATGTGAATCCTCCCATCGGGCTTCTTGACGGGAACCATGGCGGATAATCCACGCAGATGACAAATTATGCATCCAATAGCTTTTGCAATTCATCTTTGACCATCAAGGCCACTGTTGGGTGCATCTTTCTTAGTTTTTGCTTTACAAGCTTGATTTTTGGATCAAGCGTTAGGTTGTGCATGACTAGCTGTGGGTCTAGTCCTAGCATATCTTTGTACGACCATGCAAAAACCTCCTTCTTTTCTTTAAGAAGGGCAATGTAATCGGCTTGCTCCTCGGGGGAAAGGCTTACCCCCAGCTTGAGAATCCATGGATTCATTGGATCTGTGCCGATGTCTATGTCAGTCGTCTCTTCGACTGACATGTGGGATCCATCCTCCAACTGATGTGGAGTTGGGATTAAATGGATATTATCAGCTGAGTTAAGATCTGCGTTTGGAACCTCGGGTCCCTCTTCAGCTTGAAATATATCCTGAGTTGTCCTTGGGGTAAAATGAAGCATTTCACCGAAAGGCCAGTACTCTGATGGTGATAATTGTGAATTGACGTGATCCCAGTCAATGGCATCCATGTTTAGATGCAATGACCGTGATGGATCGATCGGATTGCGGATGGGTGTGGTCAAATCAATGGAGATCATATGGATGGAATGAATTTGGTTTCCAGAACCACGGGTGTGATGACTTGATTCTTTTAGCTATTCCCTATACTCTGGATCTAGCTCTACGGGAACATGCATGAATGGATCTTCTCTAGGTGCAAATTCATCTCTATGTGTAAAAAGGAAAGCGGGGTCTTCCATTGGTACTGCTGTCTTGATGGGATCTCGAGGTGGACGATGCTCATCTTGAATTTGGAGCCATAGGCCTAACACTTGGTCCCACCTCACTGGGTCTACGTGCCATTCATGTCCTAACCGTATACCCATTTGTCCCATTAGATCTTCATGAGTTAGAGCACGGTGATGTCGTCACGCATGTCTGAGATAGTCCATTTCAGTTTCATCTTTTGAATCGCTTTCATAGATCCAAAATTGTTCATCCTCTTCAGCATCCATTGCTTGCGACATTGAGGACTCTTCCTGTTCCAATGAATTAATCTGGTCCCATTGCGGTTGTTCCACTCTTATTGGAGGGACCTGATTCTTTTGAGACTGTGTTATTTCGTCTGGAACCTCTAAGGGGAACAATTTCAAAAAAATGTCTGGAAGCCGTTGTTGTTCTCTTTGAGGATTGCTCTCTGAACTTTCACCTCTCTCTAGCAAAGGAGAGGGATTATTTTTGTTTCCAGGGGTGTTTGTAGACCATGGGAGATAATCCCCTAATGTGTATTCTGTGTTTGGATTGGCGTACGGGTCTTGTGCCAATCCCCCCTGTTGCCTATTTCTAGGCCTTGCATATTTTCAACCAAGATGTCTAATGGCATGGTATGGTTGAACCCTACCCCTGACTTGTCATATGGCATATGATATCTTGGTTGGCAAAGGATCCGCATCCCTTGCTCATATCTGCCTAGCCCATACCCATGCCAATTGCATTGTTCGAGATATTTTAGGGAAAATTCGGGTTCGACAGATAATTGATGTTTTCGACAAAAGGCTCTTCATCTGTTTCCTTTTGTTCGCATGGTTCAGAACCATGATCAAGGCCCCCATATACAAAATTCGTTTGGTTCGGTGGGTAGCCTAGAGGGACGATTGTTCCAATGGGAAGGCGAGGTCTTCCCATGTCCTGCACTGACTCCAATGTGGGGGTTGCCACAACATTTTGCACTAAGTATTCTCCCAAGCCCGTACTTGCCATCTCAATAGTGATTGTTGATGATTGGGTAGGAGGAAACGGTAGTCCTTCCTGAGTCCATTCCATGTTTTGTGGTTCAGGAATCTTGGTTTTCATTGTGTTGGGCGCTTCCTCTGTTGATATCGCTGAAATCGTGGGCAACCCCTCTTCTAGAGGCTTAACCTCTTCCATTATTTGATTTCCCTTGTCCTTCTATTGGGCCACGATAGGTGGCATTGATGATGAAGGAGTAGGTGATGAAGTCTCACCTGGCTGGGATTTTGCCTTGTTGGCCACCAATGGTGCCTGCGGTATCGGACCCTGTTTAGATGGATTCAATTGAAAATCCAAATGCGTTGATGGGAGGGTCGATTGAGGTATGAATTGTACCACATTGCAATACTTGAAGGGCTCTAAGTCCATTGGGACTACATGTATTTTCCCTTCATAGGCATACTTCAAGCACTGGTGTGCGATCGAGGGGACACACTTCATGTCCCTGATCCAAGGCCGCCCTAGCAGTATATTATAAGCCATTTCACCTTCCAGCACATGGCACAGTGTGGGTATTGAATTTTGTCCTACCTGTATAGGCAAAACAACCATGCCGACTGTCGAGCAAATTGCATCATTAAAAGCTCACAGTGTGTACGTGGAAGCGGTGATGTGAGAGGCTGGCAGTTTTAAATGTTTCAATTCTGCAGTGGTTATAATGTTACTGGACGAGCCAGTATCTATCAGCACTCTCTTGTACGGGATCCCATTGACCCGTGCGATAATGTGCAGGGGTGGATCCGGCATGTCATTTGATATCGTTTTGACCTCGTTTTCTTTGAATGTGATGATAGGCTCTGTACATTGTTTCTCATGTCCCACGAAGGCGTTGAAAGAATTTGCTTCGTGGGGTTGTACTTCAATGGCTTTTAAAATGTCCATAAGAGCTTCTCTATGGGGAGCTGATTGTTGAATAAGCTCGTAGATGGACAGCCTAGCCGACATGGTCCGCAAACTCTACGTGAGTTTGGTTCGTATCGTGGCCTCATGTCTATGCGGAGGTAACTACGTTGGGCGTTGTTGAGGCTACGATGTCGACGGAACTTCCCTCGCAATTACCTCGAGGGCAACTATTGGGTATTTTCTGTTCCTTGTTACAATGCTAATCATTCCCACAAATCCTTGCGCGGGAAGATCTTGTCACACCTCATTAATCTGGAGTGGTTTTTTCTGTGCCTCGTGGGCAGGCAAGGGGTCCTTGAATACCCCCATTTGTTGGTTGTTTGGTGCGATGGGGTTGTCCATGACCAATGTTCTGTTATCGATCAAATCTTGGACTAGTTATTTGAATTTCTAGCACCCATTTAGGTCATGTCCTCTGCGCCTATGGAATCTGCAATATAATTCCTCCCTATACCCCCTAGGCTTGGGAACGTTAGGGTCAAAAATTTGGATTTCTGGCAGAGTAACTAAATTTGCCGCTGACAAGCGGTCAAATAAGGAGTCCCTAGATTTCGCATAAGGAGTGAATTATCACCTAGGGCGATGCTACTGATATTGCTCCTGTCTTCTGTTATCTCTTTCGTAAGCAGGAGGCGCTGCCTGGTAGTTAGCCTTTTGAGGCTGCGTTTCTTGCACAGGCGCGGGGACATTTATCGCAACTTGGTTGACTACAGCGTGTTGTGGTTGCGTTGTCCCAATTTTAGTGGTTTTATTCCACTCTTTCTTCTTAGGCTTGGAAATTGCGCCTTCGCCTATCTGAATCTCTTCTATGACTCTGGCTTGCGCCAAAGCTTCTTCTAAGCTGTCGTATTGTTGCGGTAACAATAGACCAGAGATTGATTTTAAGCAACTTTTTGTGAACATTTGCATGAGGTCCGACATGGGAGGATGGTAGGGTAACTTAAAAAGCAAAGCTCTCCATCGGTTCCCGTATGCTTCCATTGTTTCCTCCTCAAATTGTTTAAGGCTAGCAAGATCACTAAGTGATGCCTTCTTCCTTGTGTTGAAGGCGAAACGTTCAAGAAACGCATCTACTAGCTGATCTAAGCTGCTTATGTTGTGTTTGGGCAGTTGTGTGAACCAATCCGAGGTAGGGCCTACGAATATGGTTATGAATGTTCTAAGAAATAATGCGTCATTATTTTGGATGCCGAAGCATTGGCTTAGAAATCGTGTGACGTGTTCCTGTGCGTCCTCTTCACCTTTAAAAATTGCCAATTGAGGCAACTTGAAGTGTTTGGGGTAAAGAGGTGTAGGCACTGAGGGATGCACCGGATTATTACGGAGTAGACGTAATGTGGGTTTTTGATGCCCAGCAGATTTTGTCTCCACAGACTCCAAACGCTCCAATAGCGCTTGGTATGCATCGAAAGATTTTATTTCTTCCTCTCTTGTTCGCTCTTGTTGCAAGTTACGGTAAACTAGAGGCCTATGGAGGGGTGGCCGAATGGCATCCTTCCTGCCTTGATGGGGAGTTTCAACATATTCCTCTTCTGGTTCATACTCCTCATAAAATTCTTGAGGAGTCTCTGGGCGAAACTCGTGACCCTGATCAAGCTCTTGTTGAAGGTACCCATCATTGTTTCGGGGAGTTGCCTCCCTCTCGAATCTATGGGGTCTTGGAGGCAGAGCTTGACGAGGTCGTGGAGACCTGTCTTGCGCCAACGGATTACACCTCTCATACTATTTAGCTCTTTGGATGCGATGGGTTGGCCCCCTCTTAGGTATTTCATATCATAACTCATCCGCTTCGCGTTGCATGCCTTCTTTATCCAAGCGGTATTGATACTCTATCTCTTGTTGACTTTGTTTAAGCCACATGATTTGGGCTTGACGGATGGTATATCTGGCGATAGTCGGGTCAATTTGATCTACCCTATTTTGTTCAGAAGGTTCAAATGTTCCTCCTATGGGTTTACCTTGATTTTGATGCTCTAAAATCTCAAGGGTTCGCTTCCCTCTGTCGAGGTAGGCGGTATGTGCTCGAGGTTCTGGCCTCAAAGGGTGATCATGATATTCGGCTGGTGCAGAAGCATAAGGTTCTCGAGTTGTATGTTGTTGTCCTTGAGGAATGCGATGATCTTCCTCATATTCTTTCTCATAGGTGCGTAAGGGGCAGGTGGAGTTAGGTCGCCCTGTGTGAGGAACCCTACGCTCTAGATTTGGTCTCTCTATTCTGATGAGAGGTAAAGAAGGGATGCCATATCCATGTTGCCCCTCTAAATGGATGGTGTGCCTATTTAGCACTTCATTGCATGGTGGCCACTCGTGCCTAACTTCAAGAGGTTATTCTCTATTTATGTCAAGGTCTACATGTAAGGCATCTTCCCGAAAGGGGCTACTTTGAATAGGCATACCCCACCGAGGATTCTGAATTGGATTCTTTTGTAAGTTTGACCTATAAGGCGGTATGACCAAATCCTTAGGACTGAAGTGAAGGCGACTTGTGCCTACTTTTTATGTACCTTTCGGAGCTTCTGCCCTTGATTGGGCTTGACTGCGGGTGTACACCATTGCGGTGCTTCTATGCTATCTAAATAAGTTTTTATCTCATTTTTATGATTTTTTTTTTTTTTGTCTACACTAAGTAGAATTAAACACACACATTCACAAAACCGTGATTATCTCTTTTAAGGATTCTTGGTGTGTCCTAAATTGGTTTAGTGCATTTTGATGTTTTTTTTTGTTTTTGTAGGTTTTGTAGAATGTTTAAATGCATCATGTAGGCTCTTATAACTCCAAAAAGGTCGCCCCTTCAATATACCAACCAGGCCGATATACCAACCTCTCTATATACCCGCCCTTACGAGAGGGAGACTATAGGTACGTGAGAGCGAGAAGGTACATGGTACGTAGGCGGTATGGAAGGGGGATTGTCCTGTTAATGGCACCTACCATAGAAAACTTATCCTCGCGTGCATGGGAATCACCCCGCCTACGCTCGGTCTGTCTTCATCAGGATTTACGCCTAACAACAGTTGACAATCGGGAAATGGATGCAAATCAAGCCAAGGTGGTGATGAAATCCACCAATGGTCTTGATCAAGGGCTGGGGTCTTACGACTAGCTCCTTGGTTTAAAATTGTTTCGTGATGTGTGTGGGATTCATTTTATTCAAAAAATGAAACTAGCATACATGACTTTTCCTAATGCAATGCAGGATTAAATGAAAACAATTAAAGAAACAGAAATAGAAACAGAAAATTTAACAGAGATGATAAAAATCCCTACCTCTTCTCTGCCTGCTCCAGTTGCTTCTGAATTTCTACTCTAAAAATCTGCAGACAGGAATTCGTCCCTCTGGGAGACGAATTGCAGAACATAATTCATCCCTCCCAGAGACGAATTTGAATTCGTCTCAGGGTCAGACAAATTGCAGAAAATAATTCGTCCCTGTCAGAGACAAATAGCAGTTTGCAACAAAAAAAGTGTACCTGTCAAGCACAAACACAAAACTTTGATCAGTTTTCTGTGATTTCAAAAACCAGGGAACAGAGTCCCACCGTGATCACCACTGAAAGAACGAGATTCCGGGCAAAGGAAACACCAAGTGCGATTGCATTCAAAATCAAGTACGCTTAAGTCCTAGAAATGTAAATTGCATGAAATGGAAAAGAAACACATTGGAAGAGACACAATCAAATAGAGAAAACACAGCCCTTTCATTAATATCCCTTGATCTCTGTTACAATGATGTCTCCTCCCTTTTCAGGGGCTAGGAGTGCAAATAGAGTTTGATTACAATCACTGAATGATTCCTCTTTTCGCGTTCCCACGATTGCAATGGGCGGGCCAAGATGATGCCGTCGTTGATGTCGATGAGTTCTTCACCTCTACTGCTTCTCCTACGAACAAAGAAACAACCAAGATGTCAGTAGCACCTGCCACAAATGAAAAGCATTTGCTCTCTAAAACTAACAAAATATGCATGTAAATATTTGCCTGAAACAGTAATTACAGTGAGTCCAAATGGCTTCAAAACTTGACAGAAGATAAGAAAAATTACCAAAAGGCCACTGCCACTGAGACAGCTGGCCAATCTACCTTTAATTGGAATTCGTCCCTAGGCAGGACGAATTCTGACTGCAATTCGTCCCTGGGTGGGACGAATTCTTCTGTGTTGGGGAAACCGACCTGCTGCTGCTCCAATGTCGGATCTCGAGACCTGCAAAACACCTGCAAATAGGGGGTTATGTAATTGGGGCCATTTTGGGATGACCCAGATGGTCGGATTTTCCCAATTTGGCCTCCACCCTTGAGAATTTGACCTTGACACCTACAAGTTAGCGAAACGACAAAGCAACACAAAACATACTAAAATCTGACCAAAAGTTACAAAATTGCAGCTATGGATTAATAAAACCTAATAACACAAAATGCAATCTGAAAAATGATCTAAAATGCTCAAAAACTAAAAATAGGACTTGGGAGGTGCGGGGGTGCCCAAGTGGGCCTCCCACCGTTGGAACTTGATTTTGGAGCCAATCCACCAGGGATGGGCCCAAAACATCTTAGGATTGGGGGGTCGGTGAATTGGTTGGTTTAGGTGTCCATGCGTTGGATTTGGGTAAGGTTCGAGCTTCCAAATGCCACCCAACAACCTCCCTTGCAAAAGAGATTGGTGGATGTGGGAAGGTGAACCAAAGGGGATGCAAGTGGGTCTTCAACTCGGTAGCACTTCGTTGCTTGAAAACTCCTTCAACCTGTCTATTTTGGGTGATAAAAGTCCCACATTTTATAGACCCATGGGGTCTCTTTTGGGAGGGAAGCACAAATGTCATGTGTTGGTCATAGGCGCCATGTGGCAGTCTTGTCTTCCCATGAGGGAGGGGAGTCCTCCGTTGACTTGAGCTTTGATAAATGCCTTTTGTGATAGTCTTCTAATGGCCCCTCTGTCCACCTACACACGCGTGCAAGGCAGGAGTCCTTAACTGACTGTTCTGGGCTACCACTTGGTACCATTTGCCTTTTTTCCCGTTAAGCTTAGAATTCATCCTACCCAGGGACGGATTCAAAATTCGTCCTGGGGTGGGACGGATTCTATTTTGAATTCATCCCTGGGTGAGACGAGTACTGGGCAAAGTGTCCAAGTGTGCCAAATTGCTTCTTGACCTTACAAAATTGCTATGAAAGTGGTTAAGACCAATGTTTAACCTCTGAGGGCTGCCCTGGGGGCTGTGTTTGTCAAAGCGATCAGTGTTTGCAGTCACATAATCGGATTGGTGCTGTTTTGGTGTCTACACAATGCTTTGGCATTTAGGACAATGATGCTTTGCTGCTAAGAACATTCATCACCACGTTCATAGGCCCTACCTCGGATTGGTTCACTCAATTTCCAAAGCACAACATTAGTAACTTAGATCAGCTAGTGGATGTGTTCCTTGAACGCTTCACCTTCAACACCAAGAAGAAGGCATCACTAAGTGACCTAGCCATCCTTAGGTAGTATGAGGAAGAAACCATGGGGGCCTATGGGAACCGATGGAGGAATTTTCTTTCAAAGTTACCCTACCTCCCTCCTATGTTCGACCTCACCCAAATGTTCTCAAAAAGTTGTTTGAGATCGATCTCCGTGCTATTGCAACTATAGCAATATGCCACTTTAGAGGAAGCTCTTGCACAATATAGAATCATTAAGGAGATCAAGATTTAGGATGGCGAGATAGCCAAGCCAAAGAAGAAAGAATGGTCTAAGAACACCAAAATAGGGACCACGCAACATAAACCCACTGCGGTCAATCAGGTTGCTATAAACGTCCCTAAGCCTTCACAAGAAACACATCCCCAAAAGGCTAACTATCAGGCGGTGCCTCTTAACAGTTATGATAGAGAAAATTAGAGGCAAGAACAAAATCAGCAGCATCACCCTAGGCGACAATTCACACCTTACACAGAGTCCAAAGACTCCTTGTTTGACCACTTGTCAGTGGTAAACTTGATCAACCTTCCCGAGAGTCAACCCATAGACCCCAATGCACCAAAGCCTAAGGGCTATAAGGAATACTTGTACTATAGGTTCCATAGATGGAAGGGACATGACCTTAATGCATGTTGGAAGTTTAAAGGCTTGGTGCAAGACCTAATAGATAACAAGACATTAGCTATGGATAATCCCATGGCACCAAGCAACCAACAAATGGAGGTCTTTAAGGACCCCTTGCCTGCCCATGATGCACAAAAAAAGACCCTACAAGTCAATGAGGTAACACAAAACTGCCCCATGCAGGGGTATGTAGGGATGATCAGTATAGTGACTCGAAACAAGAGGTACCCGAGCACAGTTGCCCCCACGATAGCTACATTAGAGATGCCAACAACATCACAACCGCAACAACACCCTACGCAACCTCCTCCACCTAGACCAATGGCCATAATTCAGACCAAACTCACCCAAAGTTTGAGGACCACATCGGCTAGGCTCTCCATCTATGAGCTCATACAACAATCATCACCCCATCGGGAGGCTCTAATGGAGATACTAAAAGCCATCGAGTTGCAGCCCCACGAAGCAAACTCCTTCAACAACTTTGTGGGACATGTCAAAAGATGCACCGAGCCAGTCATCACCTTTAGAGAGGACGAGTTGAAATCAGTGACTGGTGACATGGCGGATCCACCCCTGCACGTCATCGCACGGGTCAATAGGATTCCGTATAAGAGGGTATTGGTGGACACTGGCTCGTCCAATAATATCATTACAATAGTGGCCTTGAAGCACCTAAAGTTGCCTGCATCTCACATAGTGGCCTCCACCTATACACTGCGAGCATTCAATGATGCAATATGCTCGACAGTTGGCACAATTGTCCTACCCATCCAAGTGGGACAAAATACTATACCTACATTGTGCCACATCTTGGAGGGTGAGATGGCCTATAACATCTTGCTGGGTTGGCCATGGATCAGGGACATGAAGTGTGTCCCTTCGATAGCTCATCAATGCTTAAAGTATACATTTGAAGGGCAAGTGCATGTAGTCTCAGCAGACTTGGAGCCCTTCAAGTATTGCAATATGGTGCAGCTAATGCCACAATCGACCCTTCCATCAACGCATTTGGATTTTTAGTTGAATCCATCTAAATAGGGTCCGATTTCGTAGGCATCCCCATTGACAAGTCCATCAAATCCCCAGTCGGGTCCATCTTCATCGTCTGGTCCTTCACCAACGATGCCACCTACGATGGCCACACCAAAGGACAAAGGGAAGAAACCCCTGGAAGAGGCACCACCATCAGTCTCAACCATCTCTACTGAGGAGATGCCTAGTAGAATGGAAGTCGAGGCTCCTAGTTCACCCGACATGGAGTGGACTCAGGAAGAACTTTCATTCCCTCCCCCTCAATCACCAACAATCACCATTGAAATGGCCAATACGGGCCTGGGGGAGTATCTGGTGTGGAACATTGTAGCAACACCCGCACTTGAGTCCATGCAGGACATGGGGAGACCTCGCCTCCCCATAGGCACTATTGTTCCTCTAGGCTACCCGCCAAACCAGAAAAACTTTGTATATGGGGGCCTTGATAATGGCATTGAACCTTACATGCAAGAGGACGAAGATGAAGAGCCTTTTGCTGAAGATGTCAACTATTTGTCCAACCCAGATTTTGCTTTGAGATATCTTGGCCAATGCAATTGGCATGGATATGGGTTAGGTAGATATGAGCAAGGAGTGCGAGTTCTTTGCCAACCAAGATATCAGATGCCATACGACAAGTCAGGAGTAGGGTTCAACCACCCCCTACCCCTTGACATCTTGGTAGAGAACATGCAAGGCCTAGGGATAGGCAACAAGGATGGGTTGGCATTAGATCCATATGCCAATCCTAACATGACATATACATTGGGGGATTATCTCCCATTGTTGACAACCAACCTTGTTGACCTCAACAACCCCTTCCCTTTGATCGAGAAAGGAGAAAGTTCGAAAACTCACCTACAAGAGGGGTATAGACAAGGTCAAGAAGGATCTTCAGAAGATGAGTCAAAATATGAGGTAGCACCATGGGACCCCTTCGAATCGGATAGCAATCACTCACAAGTGACCCCCATGGATGATTATCAAGAAAGCCTCTTGGCAATGTTCCCTTTGGATGCTCCAATCGAGCAAGTGCCACCTCAAGAAAATCAGGTCCCCCCATAGAGAGCGAAACAACCCCGATGGGGCCAGATCAATTTGCTCGAGCAAGATGAGCCTCACATGTCGCAAATAGTTGTTGGAACCAACGAAGGCCTTTGGATCTCTAACAGTGATTATGAAGATGA
This sequence comes from Wollemia nobilis, assembly GCA_028583015.1. Classification (NCBI taxonomy): domain Eukaryota; kingdom Viridiplantae; phylum Streptophyta; class Pinopsida; order Araucariales; family Araucariaceae; genus Wollemia; species Wollemia nobilis. Next base: position 141,681 of record JAQPPZ010004621.1, on the reverse strand, counting down.
AACTAAGATGGCATATCTCAATCACATGCGGTAGATGCAACAACAATACCCCCTAGATATTGATGACATGTTTGAACAACTAAACATAGGGCCAGGGCATGAGTGGCACCTAAACCCAGCATAGTGGGACCAAGTGTTGAATCCACCACTTTGGGCATATAGAGAGCACCTACCACCTAGAGACCCTATAGAGATATCAGTGCCGAGGGCAGACCCTATCCTCCTATCCACATAGGGCCGATCCATTCGTGCCAATACCTCCAGAGCCAGATCCGGAGCACAAAAATCATCCAGGATGTCCGAGTCACCACACCCACGGTAATGGAGACCAAAATCATTTCATCAACATGATCTCCATTGACTTAACCACCCCCATCCACAATCCAGCCGATCCAGAAAAGTCATTATATCTAGACATAGATGCCATAGACTGGGATCACGTCAATTCACCACCATCCCCATCAGAGTACTGGCCTTTCGGTGAGATGCTTCATTTCACCCCAGGGCCAACTCAGGATATCTTCCATGCTGAAGAGGAACCCGAGGTTCCCAACGTAGATCTAAACTCAGCAAATGATATCCACTTGATCCCAACTCCACACCAGTTGGAGGATGGATCCCACATGTCGGTCGAGGAGACGACTGACGTAGACATCGGCTCTGATCCAATGAATCCATAGATTATCAAGTTGGGGGTAAGTCTATCCCCCGAAGAGCAAGCCGACTACATTGCCCTTCTCAAAGAGAAGAAGGAGGTTTTTGCATGGTCCTACAAAGACATGTCGGGGCTAGATCCGTAGCTAGTCATGCATAATCTAACGCTTGATCCGACAGTCAAGCCAGTTAAGCAAAAACTACGTAAGATGCACCCAAAAGTGGCCTTAATGGTCAAAGATGAATTACAAAAGTTGTTGGATGCACAGTTTGTCATCTGCATGGATTACCCACCATGGTTGTCCAACATGGTGCCCATCAAAAATCTCGATGGGAGGATTCGCATATGCACTAATTTTTGAGATCTAAACAAAGTGAGTCCTAAGGATGATTTCCCCTTGCCTAGCATCGACGCATTGGTAGACGCTACAAGCGGGCCACGAAATGCTTTCCCTCATGGATGGTTTCTCGGGATACAATCAGATTCGTATCAATCCCGAGGACCAACTAAAAATGGCGTTCACAATGCCTTGGGGGACATTTTGTTATAAGGTCATGCCCTTTGGCCTTAAAAATGTTGGCTGCCACCTACCAACGTGCCATGACATACATCTTCCATGATCACATGCATAAAACTTTGGAAGATTACATGGATGATTTGTTGGCCAAATCTCTTTTGTGCCCAGATCATCTCGATGACTTAAGCAAGATCCTCGATCGCCTCATGGAACATAAAGTCAGACTGAATCCCAAGAAGTGCGTATTTGGCGTCACATCTGGAAAACTCTTGGGTTTCATAGTCTCAAAGTGAGGCATCGAGGTGGACCCAAACAAAGTCAAGGCAATCCTTGAAATGCTTCCCCCAACTACCATCAAGCAGCTCAGAAGCCTATAGGGAAAGGTCACGTCAATCAAGCGCTTCATAGCGCAGCTATCTGACAAGTGCCGACCCATGAATAAATTATTGCACAAGGGGGTAGCATTTCACTGGGATGACGAGTGCCAGTCAGCCTTCGACGATATTAAACAATACTTGGCTTCACCACCAGTATTGGCACCACCTAGACCAGGAGTGTCATTCTACTTATACATCTCAGCTACTGAGGTGGCACTGGGCGCCATGCTAGCCCAAAAAAATGAACTACACAAAGAACAGGCTACTTACTATCTTAGCCGCACCCTGGTCAGTTATGAACTTAACTATGCATACGTTGAGAAGCTCTACTTGGCAGTGGTGTTTGCTACCAAAAAGCTATGCCATTACATGCTGAGCAACATGACGTATGTTGTGTCTAAGGAGAATCCATTGTGGTACATGATGAGTCATACTTATCATAGTAGCCGCATGGTGAAATGGATCATGTTGTTGATGGAGTTTGACATCGAGTTCATTGGACAAAAATCCATCAAAGGTCAAGTCATCGCCGATCAACTAGCAGAGGCTCCTCTCGAAGATGATCAGCCTCTGACCATAGAACTACCCGATGATGGGGTCTTCCATGTCTCAGAATCGCCAGATTCTGATGAGCCTGAGTCACAGGCCGACATAACCCTATTTTTTGATGGTTCTAAATGTGAGCAAGGGGGTGGCATGGGAATTGTATTCTTCACACCGCAAGGGGCTCCAATGCCTCTATCATTTAAATTAGATTTCTCGTGCACCAACAACAATGCAGAATACGAAGCCTTGCTCATAGGTCTTCAGACAACAATCACCATGAACATCAAATGATTGAACATCTTTGGTGATTCATTGTTAATTGTCAACCAAGTCAAAGGGGTATTCCAATGTAAATGCCCAGTTCTGTAGGCCTACAAAGCCCTTGTGGACAAATTCCTGGAAAATCTTGAATGGTACGACATCGAGGCACTCCCTCGGTCATCGAATCATTTTGTGGACACTATGGCCTCCTTGGGGTCACTAATCCCGCAAGACATTTTTGGTGATATGACAACCATTCAAGTCAAAACACTATCGCAATCCATGATGGAGCGTGCAAGCTCTGACTTAACGCCAGGAATCCACCTGATCCAGATTGAACCATCCCCGGACAAGTTCTCTCGAATCCATGATTGTCTGAATCATGCCAACTGGGGTCCTTGTTCTCCCCTACTCCCCTTAATAGCAACACAACGCTATTCTTACAAGTTCTTTCCCGCTCAGCTTTTTCTAGGGATGAACTTCAAGAGGGATTGGTTGTTCATACTGTCGAGGTTTTCGATCAGCAGGATTGGTACACACCCATACGAGATTACCTCAAGTTAGGTAACCTCCCACTTGGATTGACGCATGTCACAAAATGATCATTCAAGTAGAAAGTGGCAAAACATGTCTTGTTAGGAGACATTTTGTACCGTCATAGCTATGAAGGAATCCTCCTTCGTTGCTTGGACCAATAGGAGTCCACTTGGGCGATCACCCAAGCGCACGATGGTACATGCGGTGGCCACTTCAGTGGTATGGCCATCGCAAAGCGCATTCTCTGCATGGGCTATTATTGGCCATATTTAGAGCGAGATTGTTGTGCATATGTAAGGAAGTGCGTGAAGTGTCAACACCATGCCAATTTGACACACGTACCTTCTCAGGCCTTGCAGCCGATCCAATCGGCTTGGCCATTCTCATAGTGGGGCTTAGATCTAATCGAAAAGATCTCCCCTATGTCGTCGGGTCATCACACGTTCATCATAACGGCCACAGAGTACTTCACCAAGTGGGTGGAAGCAATTCCGCTTACCTCTACGACTGGAACCCGCATTGTGGAGTTCATTTTACATAACATCATATGTCATTTTGGTATTCCATCCAAGATCATCTCGGATAATGGGACGTCATTCAAGAACAAAGACGTGCGTGCTTTGACCACAAAGTACAAAATTTAGCATAGTTTTTTGACACCCTATTATCCGTAGGCAAATGGGCAAGCAGAGGCGTCAAACAAAATGCTAGTCGCCATCCTCAAAAAGATAGTCATAGATAGTCATAAGGATTGGCACATTCAAATCCCACTTGCCCTATGGGCTTATCGCACTAGCATTCGGACGCCCACTGGGGCAACTCCATTTTTGCTGGTGTATGGCTCCGAGGTAGTCATGCCTCTCGAGTTGGAAATACCTTCCCTACGCATATCAATGCAAGAGTTCATCGATGATGACACTACATGGCAGGCCCGGTTAGACCAGCTTACGTTGCTCGATGAACGACGCGTTAATGCTCTCGAGCATTTACGTATCTATCAAGAGTGACTTAAGAAAGCATACAACATGAAGGTTCACCTGAGGGACTTTCAGGTTGGTGACTTGGTCTTAAAAGAGAACCAACAGAATTCTAACTTGCCGCCCCATCTAAGGGACAAGTTCATGGCAAACTGGTTAGGTCCTTATGTCATCGACAGTAAAATAGGACCTGGAACATACCGGCTAGCCTCTCTTGATGGAATCAAGGAACTAGAACCCTTGAACATCAGTCATTTGAGGCCATTCCATATCTAAAAGAGCCATAGCCCAAACCAAAAGCTCCAAGGATTCCCATAATCACTTGGTCAACCCCCCCCCCCCCAACGGTTCCCTTCCTTGGTCAACCCAAACCCCAAAGGTACCCATAATCCCTTTGGTCAAACCAAAAGCTCCAAGGATTCCCACAATCACTTGGTCAACCCAAAAATACCCCAAAGGTACCCATAATCCCTTTGGTCAAACCAAAAGCTCCAAGGATTCTCACAATCGCTTGGTCACCCCCAAAAATGCCCCAAAGGTACCCATAATCCCTTTGGTCAAACCAAAAGCTCCAAGGATTCTCACAATCGCTTGGTCACCCAAAAATGCCCCAAAGGTGCCCACAAACCCTTTGGTCAAACCAAACGCCCCAAAGGTACCCATCATCCCTTTGGTCAAACCAAAAGCTCCAAGGGCTCCCACAATCGCTTGGTCAAAAATAAGAAAATTCAAAAACAATAAAATCATCAAAAATAACAAAAATTTGCATCTCATTTCCATGCATACTCAAAATCATCACAACAATAAAGAACTCTTTTTGCATCTCATCTTCATACTCACAAAAATCAATCCATCGAAAACACAAAAATAATAGTTGCATTAAGCATCACATCCATACATTGCATATTTGTTGGTCATACAGGTCAAAGGCACCATAGACTGTAATTACTCAGCAAATCCATCATTTTCCACATTTTTCCACTCTATAAATAGTCCATCAAAAATAAATGCCATTCACATATTTTCACCATATCATAGTCGGTTGTCTTCTAATGTATCAAGAGTTTTCGTCATTCAATTGTCATTAGATTTCTAGCCAAATACTGTACAAAGTCAGACAGATTTTACAAAGGTAGAGTTCTACTTGGATCACACCTTGTTACGTAGCATCCCAACACAAGTTAAAACACATAAAAATTCCCAAGTTGTGTGAACGAAAGATGAAACCTGCAAAGCAATCCAGGATACCATCTAGTGAAAAGGTTATCTTGCTCATCCCCCTATGCGAATGACCCCAAGAATGCTTGAGAGTTGGCAAAAGGACAAGCATCTTCCCTACCCAATTCCCCAAGAATCCCAAGTTCTCAAAAAGTTGCAAAACATCAAAAATTTGCAAAAGTCAAAACTCCAAAAATTTGACATCACAACCAAAGTGCATACATCAAAAGGCACATACAATAGTGATTCTCATCACTCAATATTCAAATCCCTTGCTCAAAAGAAAAAAACAAAAATAAACAGTGATTTTTATCACTATATAAGAGCAAGTATCCCAATACAATTGAAGAAAAGAAGGGAGTCAAACTTGAATCCCTGGAACTCTCAGCATTCAGAAGGTCATGAGGTAAACCTCAGTATCGGTTTGGTGGATAGCCTATCGGTCACTGGTGGCAAACCTCCCGCATGACGATATATCTATCACATTAACTTGTGTGCGAGATCAATGTTTGCATGTGGATGAGCTAGCTTATGGTATCCTAGATAGCACCGTAGATTAATCTGACTAAATACAACAAAGGAGTTAGTGGAGCTAATTAGGTGATCCTCAGTACAGGTTTGGTTGATAGCCTATCTGGCACTGGCGGTATCCTGACAAATACCACATAAACAAACTCAATTGCACACACAGGGATGTGAAATAACTTGGTCAAAGACAAGTCGGATTCATACCTTGTTCAAAAGTCTTGTAAGATAAAAGTATAGTCTTGGCTAGTTAGTTAAAACATCTGAGTCTCAAAAAACCTTAACTACATTCTAAACCAACTGTGATATCTTTCATCCTTGCATCGCCATCAAAAAATACAAAAAATAACATGTATACATAAAAAGTCATTTACCACAGCAATCGCCTAGGACAAAAAGCCATAAGTTCTAAATAGTCTATGGTGCCACCACCAAAAATCACAAATTCAATTCATCCATTCCATTTGCATATCATATAAATTAGAAACATTAGCATTCATCGCAACATATCCATACATAATGTAAATTAACATGCATCCATCAAACATCAGTCACTATGCATAAAATCAAATCACAACACGTGTATAAACAAAAGAAAGTCATCTGTATATATATATCATCAAAAATGCCCGTAGGCTACAATAAATCGGTCCTCTGACCTCGCAAAAAGGCAAAAGCTCAAAAACCCCCAAGCCTAGGGCATCGGCCACCATGATCACGTAGGATCGGTGCGACGGGAACTACCCCCCATGGTGTGGGTCCTATGGGACCCCTCAGGGTGGCTACTGCTAGCCCCTGCATCATGCCTACTAGCACCTCCCTCATCCAGTCGCCTACGTCGAGAGGATGTTGACTACTCAGTATCGCTCCCTCTCATGCGGTGCGATGATCCACCTCCACTAACCATAGGGATCCACCCATCGAGGTGGATAATCTCTACCTCTAGCTCAAAACGATGCCGAATCAAGTCCATCTCCCACTGATGAACTATCACCAAGTTCTCATCATGCTATGCCCATAGGAGATCCATCTCCCGTGCAGCATCTATATCCCCATCCCATCGATGGTACACAGCCAATGCGTTCTCCCTCTCTTCCAGCTACGTCCATAGGAGATCCCTCTCCTATAGCGCATCCCCGAGCTCCTCATCCCATCTCTGGAGTAGCCCCTCCAATCGTGCTATCTCAGCATGCAACCCTACCTCCGTATCCTCCGGGACTACTTGAGGCATCGACATCTCCAAAATGGTAGCCTACTCTAGCTCCCACTACTCTGGGATGTCCTACATATCTGGCTGCTCCGGAACCCCAAAATCCTCCCCCCCAAGCTCATCCACCTCTACCATGTCCGCATCCTCCAGCGGAACCCCCCAACCCTCTCCTGATGCCTCTACATCCTCACCACCTGTTGTTGCCGCCTCTACACCCCCTAGAGGCCCCTCGCCTCGCCACCGTCACAAAGTCCACCACTGGTCATACTCAATGGTCACCTGACATTTTCTACGTTAGGAACATCAATCATTGCATTTGACTCCTCACCCAGCGACCGATGATTGACCAGGCCAGAGTCTTCTCATCACCCCAACATCGATAGATCAAATTCTCACCAGGCAACCCCTAGTGCACCCCAAACTGATGTACGAGAAGTACTCCTGCTCGGTCCCATGTTGCTCGATCAGCCATCTCCCCTGTGCACCCATCGAAGCCACTCTCTAGCCTCAGGCCAGGCTGGACAGTCCCGGTATGGGTGCCAAAAAACCTCCCTTGGAGCAAGCCAAGCGAAGGCATCGACATAGTGCCCTATGACACCTTCCCACCATCGACTCTGTCCCTGCTCCTTAGACCGCTGCCATAGAGCCGCATACCCTATCTCTCTATCTACCATCTCTACCTGAGTCATCCACGGCAACCCCATCGGCCTCTCCATAGCTATGTGCTACCAAGCCCAGCACTGCAATAGATAACTACATCCAATACCCTTCCGCCTCTAGCAGTGGACCTCGTACAACTCATCATAGAGTTGTGCCAGTAGTGTCTATCCCCATCTCATAATCATAGGTGCCTTCGTTGGACACTCGACCAGTCTAAAGACCACCTCTAGCAGGTTCCAAGGGAACCTCGCACCTGATGAGTTGGGCAACATGTTGGAAATGAGGGTCATCAGTAATGCATGCCTCACTCCCAACATGCCCCTCTCTAGCCACCATCGCACCAAAATGCCACCAATCTGGAGTCGCCCTCTACCCTCTCCATCGGGCTGTCCACACCCAACTCCTCCCCATGCCCGAAGCATCGTGTCAGTACAGTTGTTCGTTGATCACATGACGTCGTCATGATAGGAAGTCCATCTATCGAAATCCATAGAATCCGATAGACATCCTCTAAAGTCATCATCATCTCCCCTATTGGGAGATGAAAGGTATTGGTGCGAGGATCCCATAAGTTGATCAGAGCCGTTAGATAGGCCCGATCCCCCACCACAGGCTCTAGCCGAGTCACCTGCTTGAGCCCAAGGGCATCAAGCCACTCCTAGTCAACCAAAGTCAGTGCCTCTCATGCTTCAAGAAAATCGTAGGCACATGGTACCGGCTCTTCACAACCTGCAAAAGAAAACAAAACAAAAACATTAAAAACATGATAAACTGTACAACAATAACATGAATATACAACAATGCATAAAACAATGTACAGCTAAAAATAGACAAATAACGATAAAAAATTAAAAAAAATTTTGGGTTTTTACTTTAAATAAAAAAAAAAAAAAAATTTACTTTGTTAGTCCTAGGTTTTTAACTCTATGTTTAAATATAAATAAAAAAAAAAAATTCAAAAATAGTTTGTCAGTACCTAGGGTTTTTAACTCTACGTTTAAGATAAATAAAAACAAAAAAAAAAAAAAAAAAAAAAATTGTTAGTACCTAGGGTTTTTAACTCTACGTTTAAACTGATAAATAAAAAAAAAAAATAAAAAATAGTTTGTCAGTACCTAGGGTTTTTAACTCTACGTTTAAACTGATAAATAAAAACAAAAAAATCAAAAAATAGTTTGTCAGTACCTAGGGTTTTTAACTCTACGTTTAAACTGATAAATAAAAACAAAAAAATCAAAATCAAAATAATAGTTTTTCGTTAACCTCGGGTTTATAACTGAAGTTCACAAATAAAAACTCAGAATAAAAACAATCTTTCTAAAGCTAGGGTTTTCTCTAAGTTTAACCTAGGGTTTTAGTTTAAAAACAAAACAACAAAAAGAATGCATTTGAATCTAGGTTTTTAAATGAAAATACAAAAATTTAAATTAAAACAATTTTTCTAAGCTAGGGTTTTGCTCTCAGTTTAACCTAGGGTTTTAGTTTTAAAACAATAAAAACATCGCATTTAAACCTAGGGTTTCTTGTAACCTTAAAAAACATATGAAAAAAAAAACATTTCTTTTTAATCCTAGGGTTTTACCTTAGTTTAAACGGAAAAACAAATTCAAAATAAATTACGATTTTAAAACTATAACATAAAACAAAAGCAAACTAAACGAGAAGGAGCACTTACCGGTCTCGCTTCGGCTCCACTGCTCGATCCGGTTCATGAACTCATGGCGTCGAGAAAAATTTGACAGCACTTCACTTCGCAGACTCGACCTCCTCCTCCTCAAAGCTCCAAATCGCCAGAAAAATCGAATGCAAATGAGCCCAAACCCTAGTTTTGGCCCTTAAATAGGCTTTTAGGCCTGTAATCGTTCCACCCTAGGATGAGCGCTCTAGTTAGCACTCGTCCCACCCTAGGATGATTACAAAACTGGTATTCGTCCCACCCAGGGATGATTACAGAGCAAAAATTTCAAAAATAGCAAAAAATGCACCAAAATGCACAAAAACAAGCAATAAAATTGTCCAATAAGAGTGCTTTTGCACTTGACATTTGGGCATGCAAAATAGACGTCGGTCACAAATCCTCACTATCCTACTCCTAAGAAGGTACCATAGGGTCACAAATCCTCACTATCCTACTCCCTAAGAAGGCTACCATATCCGGACCACTCCATGGGAGGATGATCCCAACCATCCCAAAAGGGTCCAAACCCACCCAAAAATAGCAATTTCCTTAAGGCTTTTCCTGGCTCCACGGGGAGGATTTTGTCGAGAATTTCAACCCCAAACGGTGCATCACCAAAAGGGTTAACACCCACCAAAAATAGGTCTAAATGTTGGGAAACTGCACACACATTCAAAGATAAACAACTGAAAGGCACCCTTACACAAGTCATCTTGGGTCAAGCGACTCGTCGCTTTTCTCATGTCGGTCATTCCCTCATCGATTCGTCGCTTGAGGGGGTAGTCACACTTAGTCACCAATCAACAAATACACACCCAATTAAGGAAATGGCATGCATTCAAAGAATCATTGACAAAGACAATCACGCCCCTGCTTGGGGTAGCAAACAAGCAATAATCACAAGCTGATCAAACACTTGGCATTCGTGAATCATGAACTCAAGGTTCCCACAGACAAAAGGTTGCACCCTTTGCCTATTCATGACTGATCAATGTCCAAGCTCAAGTAACACCTCACCGAAAAAGGTTAACACTTGAATTAAGTTCCTTCGCTCGTCAAAAGCAAGGATTCAAGAATGCATGCCCTTTCCATACTTGGGGCATCAAAATTTGGTTAGGTTACTGAGAAACCCTAATCATTAGTGCTTTGGTTATCTATTTTTGCTCAACACTATGCCACGCACAACGCATCCCAAAAAGGGGCATCTGTAGACACCAAAACAACACCAATCCGATTATGTGACTGCAAACACTGATCGCATTGACACACATAGCCCCCAGGGCAGCCCCCAGAGGTTAAACAGTGGTCCTAACCACTCACACAATAGTTTTGGAAGGTCAGAGGTCAATTTGGCACCTTTCAGGCACTCTTCTCTCTACTCGTTCCACCCAAGGATGATTACAAATTGGTATTCGTTCCACCCAGGGACGATTAGCAGTATTCGCTCTAGGGTGGGGCGAATAGCAGGTTTGACGGGAAAAAAGTCAAATCTTGACAAATGGCAGCTCAGATCCACCACTTAACTCTTCCTTCATTGCATGGGAGTGTGAGTGAGCATTTTTGAGCGCTAGAGGCAATTACAAGGGCAGTCATGGAGCCCCTAATCAGGGAGGAATCTTCTCCCCCCTGGGAAGGCATGATTGCCAAGTGGCGCCTCTGCATGCTCATCCAAAGAGACCGTCAGGTCTATAAAATGGTGAGTCTTCTCACCCCAAAAGATACGAGAGAAGGAGCATTTTGAGCAATGAAGTGCTGCCGTTTTACATCCTCACACCTTTTGATTTGTGCCTTTCACATCCTTGATCTCTTTTGGAAGGGAGGTCATTGGGTGATTATTGGAAGCGCAAATCCGGAACCAAAACCTGACATTTGGCCATAACATCCTACCAAATTTATCGACAACACCCCACAAGAGGTTTTGGACCCATCCCAAGTGGATTGGTGCCGAAATCGAGCCCCAAACGATGGGCGTCCTGCCCTCGGGCGCCCCCGCACTACTGTAGTCCTAATCGCCCCACCCCAGAGCGATTAGAAATCTATAGCAGATTTCCTTTCTATTATTTTTGCATCTGATTCTATGTTGCTTAGATAGGTTGTCATTCAAATTTCACATCATTTTGAGCTATTTTGATCATGTTTTTGTCATTTCTCGCTTTTGCTAACATGCAGGTAGCATCATCAAATTCCCGGTGATAGAGGCCAAATTGGAAAAATCTGACCTTCTGGGTCTTTCCAAAATACCCCATTTTACCTAACCCCCAACTTTGCAGGTGATTTGGAGCTTCCCGGATGTGACATTTGGGACAATGCTTTCTGACATTTTGTTGTAGGTCTAATCGTCCCACCCCGGAGCGATTAGAAATCCGTGGCAAATTTTTTGACTGTTCCATTTGCAGTGCCCTCCTGGTAATGTCCTCATGCTTCTATTAAATTTTTAGATCATTCTGATGCTATTTAGTTATCATTTTATTTATTTTTCGCATGCACTAATCGTAGGCTTGGGGATTGCATGTTTCATTTTATCTACAGGTGCTACTAACTATTTTTTGTTTCCTTGAATGTAGGATCTCGACATTAGAGGAGCAGCAAGGAGTCAAGACTCATCAACGCAAGCGGCGGTGATGTTTGGTCCGCCCATTCTACATGTGGGCACGCGGAAGAAGGAATACCATCTGTTGATGTGACAAGAACATATTTAACGCTCCTAGCCCCTAAAAATGGAGGAGACGGATTGTAACTGGGTTCTAAAGCATATTAATAAAAAGGGTTGTACTCCATATTTGCTTTTATACCTTGTTTCAATGCGTTTATGTTTCTCTCCTTTCATGCATTTCAGTTCGTAGGATTTAGCGTTAAGTTTAGTTTCGTTTACATCGCATCTTGGCATTTCCTTTTTGTTTCTGTATCCTCGTGCTTTTAGTTACCCTCAAGTAAGGGCGAGTTATTAAGATAACCAATATAGAAGTCTGTTTGATTAAAAGTCTATGTTCCAAGTATCAAATCTACTCAATACTTACAGTTTCCCTCTCGTAAAGGCAGGTATTTGAGGAGAAAATATATATAGGAATAGCATATTTGTTCTCATTAGCCTAATATTAATATCAAATCTCCTCAAAATTACTTATAGTTTCCCTCTCATTAGGGTGGGAATTTTGAGATATTTGATGTTTCTTAAAAGCTTTTGTTCACTAATATCCATTGCATTCTCTAAATTAAAGTTAAAGGGGGAAGTTTGGGTTCACTTCAATTTTCTTTGGCAAAATGAATGCAATTTATCCTCTCACTCCACATAACTACCATACATGGAAACCCAAATTATTAAATCTCATTTCTCAAAAAGGGCTCACACACCTATTAGAAGAAAATAAACTTGAGTTTGAAAAAGAATATGAAAAATTTATTCATAAAGGAAAGATGTATGAAATAATGGGTATTATAAGCTCTAATGTAAATGAAAGCTTATGGTTTCACATTACATATTGTAAAACTCCTTATGAAAGTTGGGAGAAACTAAAGAACTTGTTTGGGAAAGTAGATCAAATAAGATCAATGCAGCTAGAAGCAGAATTAACAACATTATCTCTTGAAGACTTCAACAATATTGTTGACTTTCTCACCAAATTAAAAGAAGCCCTCACTCAATACAAATGAAATGGGAAGAATAAAACTGAAGAATAATGCATTTATCTAATTATTTCTAAACCAAATGGTGTATTTCAAATATTTGCAACCACCTTTGTATCTACAAAAGATGCTCTTGGTGCAACTTTTAAAATGCCATCCTTAGAAGAATTTTGTGATAGACTAACCAAAAAAGAAATAAAACTTGCAAAATATGAGATCTCTTTCTCTTCCTCAAAATCCTTAGTAGCCTCCACCTCTACTAAATAAAATTTCAAAAAGAAAGAAAGGAATCCCATAACTTGTACTCACTACAAAAGAATGGTCATTCTGCAAACAAATGCTGGAAAATATTATAACAACTAGAGGCAGCTATGAAGGATCAAAAGATAGAAAATAAAAATTAGATAGGAAAAGCCCTAAATGTTCAAAGGAATACCACCAATACTTCATATAATTACTAGGTCCTAGATTCTAGAGCAACTCATCACATGACTACTTTAGATGAGTCATTCTCTTCTATCTCCCCAAGTTCAACATGTAGCATAGAAGTTGGTGATTCTTACTTTATCCAAGTCAAATGAAAGGGTGATATATCCATTTATGGTGGCTCTATTAATAATGTTCTCTATGTTCTACATATTGCAACAAATATCTTCTCTGTCTATCCGATTTGTACTTTTGGAAAGGGAAAAATTGTTCTCTTCTCTCCAACAGGAGTTGAGATAAGAGACATTCAAGACCCTCACTCTCTTATAGCCAAAGAATATATTTATCACAAAACTCACCTATTTCACTTCAAAGGATTCAAAAATCTAGAAGGGGCCACCTATTTTTTGGCTCATGGAGATTTTGAAAGCAAAATTTGGCATGAAAGGTTTTGTCATCTCAATTATAACTACCTAAAGGAATTGAACACCCATGAAAATGTAACATGTTTACTTCAAGTCTCTTTTATTGATGGAGTATGTACTGGATGTGCTCTTGGAAAGCAACATCAATATCCTTTCCACCCAAGTGGTTCTCTAAAAGCCTCATCCCCTCTAGAGTTAATCCATAGTGTCTTGATGTTTTTCCCAGTGTCTTCTTTCAAAGGAGCAAAATATGCTCTAACCTTCATTGATGACTTTTCCAGAAGAACTTGGGTCTACTTCCTAAAATACAAAAGTGATGTTATATCCCAATTTAAAGTCTTCAAAGCCTTAGTTGAAAATTAGGCCTCTTTCAACATCAAGTAAATTTGCATAGATAATAAGGGGGAATACTGTAGTAATGAGTTTTTAATATTTCTATCAAGTCATGGCATCATTCATCAACATTCTATCTTCCATAATCTAAAGCAAAATGGTATTGTAGAGAGGAAAAACTAAACATTGAAGGAAATGGTAAAATGTATGCTCCATTCAAGAGATCTTCCAAAAGGTTTTTAGGAAAAAGCTATTAACTATGTAAACTATATTCAAAACCGCATGCCTCATAAATATCTTAACCATTTAACTCCTAAAGAAGCATGGACTGGCTCAAAACCAGATATCTCCTTCAAGATTTTTGGGTGTACTTATTGGGCACACATCCCAAATAAGAAAAGGAAGGCTCTAGATAAGAAAAGCAAAAATCTCATCTTTGTTGGTTATTTTGAGGAAATGAAAGCATATAGGCTCCTTGATCCCACAACTCATGAGGTCTTTTTCATAGAGGGGATGTGTTGGAAGTACTTATATTGAATCTAGACTAAAAATGTGTAGGAGAAGATTTGCAATCTATCATTTTAAACATTTAAAGAAGATCTAGAGTGTAGTTTTGTTGATACAATGAAATTATTGCATATGTTTTATTTATTTGGATTCCAAGGAAGTAATGAACTAGACCCAGATCATCCATATCAATTTTTTCATAGAGAGAATATTTTATAGTCTAAATGTGAGCGAAGTCACTACTAGTGAGTAGTAGATCATCAACATATGGAACAAGTATGGTGATTTTTCCTTCATATCTCCAAATGTAGACTATTTTATCCAAATCACAATGAGAAAAACCTCAATAAAGAAGGAGTCCATTTTTTTATACCAAGCTCTAGGAGCTTGTTTGAGGCCATAGAGATACTTCTTTAGCCTACAAATAAGAGAGGAGTCTTGAGTGAAACTAGCAGGTTATTCCATGAATATCTCTTACTTTAAGTCCCCATATAAGAAATCACTTTTTACATCCATTTAAAATTCAAACCACTTTTGGAAAGTAGCCAGAGCAATAACTAGTCTAACAAAATCCATTTTAGCAACTGGTGAAAAGGTTTCAACATAATAAATTTCTTCAATTTTAGAGAAACCTTTGGCTACTAGGCAAGCTTTGTGTTTATCAATTTCTCCATTAGTCCCATATTTTATTCTGTAAATCCATTTTTCATTAAGGAAAGAATTTTCTTTCCATGGCATCACCCCATTCTTTAATACCAGTTGCTTCTTTGAAGGATTGAGGATCAGAGGAAATAGACTAACAGACAAGACCAGTGCCTATGGAGTTGGTTAATCTAGATGATGGAAGATTTTGGATGTAAGGAGTAGCTTCTTTAACAATGGTTTGGGCCCATTTTGGCATAGTGGAAGGAGTAGAAGGAGTGGAAAGACTTTGAGTTGGAGTTATAGGTTCCTCATCTTGATCATCAATATCTAAATTAATCTTTAAAGTTGGTTTTTCGTTATATTGAGGTTCTACTATAGGAAAAGGCTCAATAGAGGAAGAGGATGGTTGAGGATATTTCTGAGGGAATGTTTCATTAAATTGGACATTCCTATAAAAAAATACCTCATGAGTTGTGGGATCAAGGAGCCTATATGCTTTCATTTCCTTACCATAACCAACAAAGATGAGCTTTTTACTTTTCTTATCTAAAGCATTCCTTTTCTTATTTAGGATGTGCACACAAGTAGTACACCCAAATTTTTTTAAGAAGGAGATATCTGGTTTTGAGCCAGTCCATGCTTCTTTAGGAGTTAAATGGTCAAGATATTTATGAGGTGTGTGGTTTTGAATATAGTTTGCACAGTTAATAGCTTCTGCCCAATTTTTTTTTGGAAGATCTCTTGAATGGAGCATATAGTTTACCATTTCCTTCAATTTTCAGTTTTTCCTCTCTACAATGACATTTTGCTGTAGATTATGGGAGACAGAATATTTATGAATGATTCCATGACTTGATAGAAATATTGAGAACTCAAAATTGTAGTATTCCCCCATTATCTATGCAAATTTGTTTGATATTGCAAGAGCCCTAATTTTTAACTAAGGATTTGAAGATTCTGAAGTGGGATAGAACATCACTTTTGTATTTTAGGAAGTAGACCCATGTTCTTCTAGAAAATTCATCAATGAAGGTTAGAGAATATTTTTCTCCTTTGAAAGAAGGCTCTAGGAAAAACATCAAGTCACTATGGAGTAACTCTAGAGGGGATGAGGCTTTTAGAGAATTAATTGGGTGGAAAGGATCTTGATGTTGCTTTCCAAGAGAACATCCAGTACATACTCCATAAATAGAAGAGACTTGAAGTAAACATGTTACATTTTCATGGGTGTTCAATTCCTTTAGGTAGTTATAACTGAGATGACCAAACCTTTCATGCCAAATTTTGCTTTAAAAATCTCCATGAGCCACAAAATAGGAGGTCCCTTCTAGATTTTTGAATTCTTTGAAGTGAAATAGGTGAGTGTTGTGATCAATATATCCTTTGTCTATAAGAGAGTGGGGGTCTTGAAAGTCTCTTATCTCAAATCCTATTGGAGAGAAGAGAACAATTTTCCCCTTTCCAAAAGTAAAAATCTGATAGATAGGGAGGAGATTTGTTTTAATGTTTGGAACATAGAAAAAATCATTCATAGATCCACCATCAATGGATATGACACCATTTAATTTTATTGGGATAAAGGAAGAGTCACCAACTTCTATGCTACATGTTGAACTTGAGGAGATAAAAGAGAATGACGCAACTAAAGCAGTCATGTGATGAGTTTTCCAGAATCTAGGAACTAGTAATTAGATGAAGTATTAGTGGTCTTCCCTTGAACATTTAGGGATTTTCCTATATTATTTGTATTGTCTCTCTTTTGGGCCTTCATAGCTACCTCTAGTTGTAATATTTTCCATAATTTGTTTACAGAATGACCATTCTTTTTGCAGTGAGTACAAGTTATGGGATTCATTTATTTATTTTTGAATTTTTATTTAGTAGATATGGAGGCTACTAAGGCTTTTGAGTAATATAAAGAGATCTCATATTTTGCAAGTTTTATTTCTTCCCTAGTTACTCTATCACAAAATTCTTCTAAGGAGGGCATTTTAAAAGTTGCACCAAGAGCATATTTTGTAGATAGAAAGGTGGTTACAAATATTTGAAATACACCATTTAGTTTAGAAATAATTAGATAAATGCATTCTTATTCAGTTTTATTCTTTCCACTAACTTTGTATTGAGTGAGGACTTATTTGAATTTGGTAAGAAAATCAACAATATTGCTGAATTATTTAGGAGATGATGTTGTTAAATCCTCTTCTAGCTGTATTGATCTTATTTTATCTACTTTCCCAAATAATTTCTTTAGTTTCTCCTAACTTTTATAAAGACTTCTACAATCTGTAATGTGAAACCATAATCTTTCATTTACATTAGAGCTTATAATACCCATTGTTTCATACATCTTCCATTTATGAATAAATTTTTCATGTTCTTTTTCAAACTCAGGTTATTTTTATTCTAAAATATGTGTGATCCATTTTTGGGAAATGAGATTTAATATTTTGGGTTTCTATGTATGGTAGTTATGAGGAGTGAGAAAATCAATTGTATTCATTGAATAAATTTTACCAAAGAAAATTGAAGCAAACCTAAACTTTCCCCCTTTAACTTTAATTTAGAGAATGCAATGGATATTAGTGAACATAAGATTTTAAGAAACACCAATTATCTCAAAATACCCGCCCTAACGAGCGGGAAACTATACGTAATTTTGAGGAGATTTGATATTAATCTTAGGCTAACGAGAACAAATATGCCAAGCCTATATATCTTTTCTCCTCAAATACCACCCTTACGAGAGGGAAACTATAAGTATTGAGTAGATTTGATACTTGGAACATAGGATTTTAATCAACTAGACTCCTATATTGGTTATCTTAATAACCCACCCTTAAGTGAGGGAAACTATAAGTTATTTAGAATTTCCAATATAGGTGCATAGTTGATTTAATATATTTGCCCTTTAGAAAATTTTAAGAAAGGAATAATGAATTGAGAATATAATTAATTAACAAGGGTTAATTTAAAGAGATATCCTCACTTAAATTCCTTAAACTAAGAAACTCTTTGTAAAAAATTAATCAAAATAAGTTCATTAATATAGAGACCTATTGCAAGAAAGAAAATAATGAAATAATATATATTAATGATATATCCTCATTGTCATCCACTAAAAAATATCTATATAATATTAAAGAACTTTGGAAAAAAAAATTAGAACAAAGGAATTTATTTAATATAGAGATTTGCTTTAAGAAGGAATTAAAGAATAAAATATTTTTATTTTAATATTTTTAATGTATTAAGGAATGTAATTTGAAATCAATTATCCTCACTTATATTTCATTACCAAGATATATAAAAAAATGACTTATAACAAAGGTAATGAGGCAAAAATTGATGCAATAACAACCCCCCTCAATGCTATGATAGGTGCAAAAAGGCACCTATAAAAACTCCCAAAACATTATACTATAGAGATAAAAACTGTCATTTATTTCTTCAGGCCAAGGAGAGGCCAGAATGAAAAGGATAGAAACTTTTGAAGGCTATAAATTTAAATAGAGATCATATGTATATTTTTATCTTAAAAAACTTAGTAGATCTAAGCTAAAATTTAAATGATGTCAGATAGAGGACAAGAGGCAACGAAGAAACATTGATTCTATGTTTGTCAATGAACAAGCGATGCTAATGGGTAGTGAGGAAGGAGCTTTAAAAGGCTACAATTCACTCACTGAGATTTGAGTAGGGCAAAAACATAAAATATTATAATTATACCTGAAGTGTCGACGTTCATGATATGCTAGATTGGAGCTTTGAAAAATGCAAACTTTTAAATGTTTGCTTCTTATCACTAAACCTCAAAGGTTAATAAAGGAAGTGAACTTTATAAAAAATTAAATAATTTAATACCACCTCTTGTTGTGATTGTGATATGTATGGAAGGCACCGTAGTATGTAGAGAAGATGCTGAGAAGATAAGAGACCCGAAAGATGCAATAAAGGCACACACTAGAGAGGCTCTCAAGAACGAGCATGTGACAATCTTTATTTTCGTAGAGAGTCTCTTGTGGTTGCGTATATGAATTGCAAGGAAGGCGCCTGAAGTAGCAAAGAAGGTGGTGAGAAGAAATACTTTTTGGAATATGAGAGGAAGGCAGTGATGCCATACACACAGAGATATTACTTAAAAATAGAAGATGTTAGGCATCAAAAAAATCTAACACAAAGCACATAATAAGTTCTATTGAATATCCATCTATGGCGCATTTGTAGAGATACTCAAAGGATAGAAGATGATAGGTACCACTAAAAATAATAAGTATAATGCTTAAACAAATAAAAACTATTCAAAATAATAGAATAATATTATTCAAACATTGTTAAGATGATTATATAAAAAAAATGGAAGTTCTTCGTGAGAACCGAAAGAAAAAAAATGGAATAAGTTCAAGTTGAATGAAGATTTGGAAATCACAAGATCTTCGAACGATAGATATTTAATTAGTAAAATGCCCATTTTATGAGATAGTTTCTATGTGCACCAATATAAGCGGTGACCAAAAGCCACGTTTCTAAAAAAATAAATGGGCTTTGGTCTATTCAAATTTAGACCAAAAGTTCATTCTATTTTAACCCGAGGAGCGATGCTTCCTCTAATTAAATATATCATGAAGATATAACAAAATTCAAACTTCAATTAAAAAAATTATATTGCCCACCAAAATATTAATGCCTATGATATTTAGTCTCCACTTTTGAGTGATACGCAGTGATGGCTAAATGGAGCCAAAGCGAGCTGCATTCAAGATGGAGAATTTGTTTTTTTAAAACATAGGCATACAAGGAGGACACATAAAATTATAGAAAAAAATGAGGAGAGTATTTGCATAACAAGGTAAAACAATATTTATCTAGATATTACCATAAGAAAATTTCTCAATAAAAATTGCAGATATAAAAAAATAATCTACAATAGATATAAAATTTCTTTCTTTTAAAAAAAAACAAAAGATAAGAGAGTAAGAACTAGTTCGAGAGGCTACATTTAAGAGATAATACCTAGCAGAATCTATCCTACTCTAGTAACATGTTAGAATTTCCCAGGAGTAAAACTACAAAGCATTACAAGATTTGAAGAAATAAAATAGAACTGATTGATTATTCCATGGATCAACTTTGTATAAATAATAAATTTGATTATTGAGAGTCGTTGGATTATGCCAACTCATCAAGTATGATGTAGACTATAACTGAGAGTTCACCTAACTCATTAAGGATTGGAAACTCAAGTAAGTCTATCCTAGTAGAACTTAAGAGAATAATTACTTATTCTAACATTTTAAAAGTTGCGAAAGGGGATGATTCTTTTATCACTGCACTCTATTAGGAGATAAATGGAAGCGAACGAAATATATATTTTTTATTATATATAAAAAATTAAAAAAATATTTATCACCTTTGTGCTACAAAAGACGTAGGAAGACATCCATAGAACAAAGAGAGGGTGAGGCTTCTTAGAAGTCAATTGACAACACACACGGAGATAGACGTGGGTGCAATTCTTAGGGAAGGCTTCCTAGAAGACTTAAAACAGAGAAGGCTCACCAAACTATGTAAGACAACACCAAAGGGTCCACGATGTTGATTGAAAGTGCAAAAATGATTGAGGAAGCTCCAGTGAGGCACATCGCAAAGAAATAATCACCTATAATGCCCAATAAAATTTTGAAGATTCACAATGCATATCAGGAGAGAACACTATTAAAAATATCAAGAGTATGTAGAGGTAAAGATATATTTTTTATTAATCACTCATATGAATATATAAAAAAATGAAGCTTCTCTACAAAGCACCGAAGGATGATAAATAAGGAGAAACTCATGTGAAACTGAAGGTTGGGGAAGATATAATTTCGAAAATCTAAGAAGAACTTTAAAATATCTGTTTATTCTTTAATTGTCGCACAACAAGAAGAGACGTTGGCAAAGATACCACATTCTCTTTAATAAATATAGACTTTGGTTTGACCAAATGTCCACCTGACTATTATGTGAGATAATATTGGACATCAATTTTAAAAACATAGGCACAAATGCCACATTTTTTTTTTTTAAATATCAATGGATCTTTTTTACCAAATGTCCATTAACGTTGACGTCGAAAAAAAAGCATATATTTAGTTAAAAATATTCGAAATATAATATCTAACAACCAGAACATTACCCATAATTTTATTATCTTCAAAAAATGATATGCCTATTTTGCTTGGTCTCCACTAAAGAACGTATGCTGCGATGGCAATAATGTTACAAACGCAAGTATGTTTTCACTAAAAAATGATACACAGTGATGGCTATTGGGGCCAATTTGAGCTTCCGTTCGAGAAGATATGGATATATATATTTTAAATAGGCATTCGAAGAGAAAAATTAAAAGGACAGATAAAAAATTCAACTATCTATATTATTTAAAAAGAAAGATGAGAATTCTGCATAATATGGTAAATTTAATCTAGTTTAACTATTTATAGATTACAATAAACAAAATATCTCAAAAAATTATAGATTTAAAAATGAGTAATCTAAAAATCCTCTTATTTTTTTTAAAAACAAAAGATAAGAGATGTGAATCACTTCGTAAAATTGCCTTCAAGAGAGAATACCTAGTAGAATCTATCCTGCTCTGGTACCATGTTAGAATTTCCCAAGAGTAGAACTACAAAGCATTAAAATATTTGAAGAAATAAAATAGAACTGGTTGATTTATTCCATGGATCAACTTTGAATAAATAGCAAAGTTGATCATTGAGATCCGTTGGATTACAACAACTCATCAAATCTTATCTAGACTATATTGAGAGTTCACCTAACTCATGGAGGAGTGGAAACTCAAGTATGTCTGTCCTAGTAGAACTTAAGAGAATAATTACTTATTCTAATAATCAATATACAAAGACAAACATATTCATCAAGATAAGCATATCTAAGGGTTAGTACAAATATATATCTCATATGATTATATTATTTCATTTAATTTATTGCATTTCCAACTCAAGTGGTCCTAATGCTAATACTTGAATCCAATGGAAGGTGGGCTTGTACTTCATACTTAAACAACCAAAGTTTGATTGCATAAACATATATTTGGTAATAAAATCCTCTAAGAGGGTCATATAAAATGGCCTATGCTCTCATAGATGTAAAAACCTACTTTACCTTTATCGTTTTACCCTTTCTATTCCGAGCATTTCAAACCTATGGTTAGATTATTATAGTATACATATTGTATCTTACCCCTATCTACCTTAGGAAATATCTTCTAAAATTATGTATACCCTTGAATCCAACCTAATATTTCCTATATTTTACCTCATTATTGAAGTTTTACTTAATTTAGATTTATGATAGTATTGGTTTCAATTATCTGATGTAGATTTATCCCAATATTGGGCAGTTTTAGTTAAAAGAATAATCAATTAAAATTTTATATTAACAAATAAAATTTTTGCTATTAAGGTATTCTAACATATTTTTAGCCTATTTTACAACACTAGTTTCTTAAAAATAATTAGTATGATCAACTTCATCAAGGAATACATGCTAATTTATTTGAAAATTAGGAGGATTAATTTGACAAAACATTGTAAATGAAGATAAAATAGGAAAAAAAAAGTGTTTTTAAAAAGAAAATATATAGATATATTAAAGTATGTATTTTAGTAGAAGTTGTCCTTATTGTTTAATTTTTATCAATATGGATGAAGAAAGATCTATAGATAACTATTTTTATTATGATTATTTTGGAAAATAATAAATGTGTATGTTTTTTGCACAAGTAAATCTAAGTGAAGATATAATTTTCATAATCTTGTTGTCAATATTTTAATTTTTATTTATGTTCAACTCAAGAAGTGTAATTTTTTTAATCAATTGTTGAAAGTAGATACATTAGGGCATAAAAAAATCATAAAATGTATAATTTTTATATAGAATGAAAGTAGACAAAGAGATTTAGTGAAGGGATATAATTTATAATATTTTTGTCTTTTTAAATATTTATACTTTTATAAAGATAAGATTTTATTTTTGCTTTTATACATGCCATTAATAATAAATAAATAAAAAATATGTAACTACAATAAAACTAAATAAAATTCATATGCTTACAATCTACATATAAATACATATCTTTACATAAATTTAATCATAAAATTAAATGATTTAACCCATATTTGACCTCCAAAGTTGTGTTAATAATATTGTTAGTATAAAATTTGATATATAGATATAATTTGTATTTCAATACTTATCACTCCATTAATTTTCATTACAAAATGATATGATTGACCTTATTTTGAGTCCTTCAAGTTCATATCAATGACTTATCAATAATAAACCTAGTTTTAACTAAAGTGTATTAGAACACCAAGCAATTTACTCCCTCTCATCCTCATCTACTTTGGATCTATATAGCCAACATAAATAATATCAATAAATAAATAAATAAAGAGACCAAAAATTTATAACAACAAAAAATGGGATGGGCTTTGCCCTCATAGTTGAATAGTAAAATTAGCTTAAGACTTAAATATACAAGTCTAAAATAGAGTAGAAAACTATGTTTTCTTGTCTAGCAAGGATTCTTTATTTATGTACAACTTGAAAAGTCATATGGTTTAAAGGTGAAATATAGCACAAAGATACTATCATCCAAATCCATGTGACTGCCCTTCAATGAGGAGATTAACAACATCCTTCATTATGCTTCTTAGCTTAGAAAGTATTTGAAGAATAATAGTGCAATTGTATTTCATATCATGTTAATCATAATATTTTATGATTTCAAATATTTGTACATTTATCATAATTTATTGACACAAAAATTTACAGGCTTGGGCTATTTTTTTAATAAGGGTTTGTTTAGAAACTTGTGAATAATCATCTCAATGTTTCCAAAGTCTAACAAATACATGTTATAGAAAAATATGGAAGAATATACCATGCCAAATATTTATCATCCATTGATAATTTAGTGGGGAAATATGTAGAAATTGAGTGATCTAATACCAATTGTTAATTAATAGATAAGGGAAATATATGTGTAGAACAAAAAACATAGGACACAAACTACTCATGCAAGAGATATAAATTATTTTTGTAACATAGAATTTTATTCATTGATTCACTGCCTTACAATACAATACTCTTTAATAAATTATGATATTTCAAACCTTATTTCTTGATGCTACTACACCACTCTAAAAACCATAATGATAAAATCCATATGATCTAATCTAACTATGCATAGATTGTGTAGACACCAAAACAACACCAATATGATCATGTGGATACAAGCACTAACAAAATTGGCATACAAAGCCCCTAGGGCAGCCCCCAGAGGTTAAAAAGTGGTCCTAACCACTCCCAAAGAAGTTTTGGAAGGTCAGAGGTCAATTTGGCACCTTTCAAGCACCCTGCTCCTTACTCTTTCCACCCTGGGGTGAATAGAATTCTATTCGCCTCGGGGTCCGGATTGTGCTTCCAATGTTCACCCAATAACCTCCCTTCCAAAAGAGATATCAAGGATGTAAGCATCACAAGTGAGGGGTGATGATGTAATTTGGCAGCACTCCATTGCTCCAAATGCTCCTCCTCTATCCTTTTCTTGGGGTGAGAAGACTCACCATTTTATATACCTGAAGGTCTACTTTGAATGTGCATGCAGGGGTGCCACTTGGCCATCATGACTTCCCAGGGGAGAGAAGATTCCTCCATGATTAAGGGATCTATGACTGCCTCTATGACTGCCTATTTGAGCTCAAAATGCTCACTCACACTCCCATGCATTGAAGGTGGAATTGAGTGGCGGATCTGAGCTGCCATTTGTCAAGGTTTGACTTTTTGCCTGTCAAACCTGCTATTCGCCCCAACCTGGAGTGATTGCTGCTAATCATCCCGGGGTGGGGTGAATAAGATTCTATTCATCCCAAGGTGGAACGAGTAAGGAGAAGGGTGCTTGAAAGGTGCCAAATTGACCTCTGGCCTTCCAAAATTGTGTTGGGACTGGTTAGGACCACTATTTAACCTTTGGGGGCTGCCCTAGGGGCTATGTATGCCAATTCGCTCAATACTTGTATCCACATGATCAGATTGGTGTTGTTTTGGTGTTTATAGATGCCCCTTTTTGGGATGCGTTGTGTGTGGCATAATGCTGAGAAAAAATAGATAACCAAAGCACTTAATGATTAGGGTTTCTTGGTAACCTAACCAAATTTTGATGCCCCAAGTATGGAAAGGGTGCACATTATTGAATCCTTGCTTTTGATGAGCTAAGGAGCTTAATTCAAGTGTTAACCTTTTTTGGTGAGGTGTTACTTGATCTTGGACATTGTTCAGTCATGAATAGGCAAAGGGCGCAACCTTTTGTCTATGGGAACCTTGAGTTCATGATTCTAGAATGCCAAGTTTTTTATCACCTTGTGATTATTGCTTGTTTGCTTCCCAAGCAGAAGCGTGATTGTCTTTGTCAATGATTCTTTGAATGCATGCCATTTCCTTCATTGGGTGTATATTTTTTGATTGGTGACTAAGTGTGACTACCCCCTCAAGAAACAAATCGATGATGGAATGATTGACATGAGAAAAGCGACGAGTCGCTTGACCCAAGATGAATTTTTTAAAGGTGCCTTCAGTTGTTTTTCGTTGAACACTTATGCAGTTTCCCAACAATTGGACCTATTTTTTGTGGGTTGTGACCCTTTTTGTGATGCCTTTTGGGGCTAAAATTGTCAAAAATCTGTATTCCCGTGGAGCGGTATGGATATGGTAGCCTTTTTAGGGAGTAGGATATTTATAATTTATGGCCTCGACATCAGTTTTGGATTCCTATAATCGTAGGCACAAAGGTGCCTTTGTTCGACAATTTTATTGCTATTTTTGGGTGGGTTTGGACCCTTTTTGTGACGTCTTTTGGGGATGAAATTCTTGAAAATTCGTCCACCTGTGGAGCGGTCCGGCTATGGTAGAATTATTAGAGAGTAGGATAGTGAGGATTTGTGACCCCAACATCGGTTTTGTATGCCTAGAATCGCAGGTGCAAATGTGCCTTTGTTTAGAAATTTTATGCTATTTTTGGTGCATGTTGGATGCATTTTTGGTTGTTTTTGATTTTCTTGCTCTGTAATCATCCCAGGGTGGGATGAATACTAGTTTTATAATCATCTTAGGGTGGGATGAGTGCTAACTAGAGCAATCATCCTAGGGTGGAACGATTACAGGCCTAAGAGCCTATATAAGGGCCAAAACTAGGTTTTGGGCTCATTTGCACTTTGTTTTTCTAGTGATTTGGAGCTGTGAGGAGGAGTTTGAGTCTGCATAGTGGAGCACTATAGATATTTCATGGATACCATGAGTGCACAGATTGGATATTTGAGTGGCAGAGCCGAGGCAATACTGGTAGGTGCTCCTTTTTATTTTGTTTGTTTTTATTGTATAGTTCAAAATTGTAATTAATTTATTTTGTATTTTGTTTTTCTATTTAAACAAAGATCAAAACACTGGTTTAATTGTTTTGTATTTGTATTTTTTGTGGAATTGTTTAAACTAAGATCAAAACCCTAGCTTGAAAAATTGTTTTTATTTTGTTTTTTGTATTAAGTTTAAACTATGATGAAACCCTAGGTTTAAAAAATTGGTTTTATTTTGTTTTTTGTTTAAACTAGAGTTAAAAACCCTAGGTTAAAAATGTTGTTGTTATTTTGTTATTTTGTTTTTCAGTTTAAACTAAGGTAAAACCCTAGGTTTAAAAAACTGGTTTTATTTTGTTTTTTGTTTAAACTAGAGTTAAAAACCCTAGGTTAAAAATGTTGTTATTTTGTTTTTCAGTTTAAACTTAGGTAAAACCCTAGGTTTAAAAAATTGGTTTTATTTTTATTTTTTGTTTTTCAGTTTAAACTAAGGTAAAACCCTAGGTTTAAAAAACTGGTTTTATTTTGTTTTTTGTTTAAACTAGAGTTAAAAACCCTAGGTTAAAAATGTTGTTATTTTGTTTTTTAGTTTAAACTAAGGTAAAACCCTAAGTTTAAAAAACTGGTTTTATTTTGTTTTTTTTTTTAACTAGAGTTAAAAACCCTAGGTTAAAAATGTTGCTATTTTGTTTTTTTGTTTTTCAGTTTAAACTAGAGTTAAAAACCGTAGGTTAAAATTTTTTGTATTATTTTACGTTGTTTATGGATTGATTTTTTTTTGTTTATTTGTTTTTTTTTAATGTTTGTACTATGCATCATTTTGTTAATGTTGCTATATAGTTTATTAAGTGTTTTTGTTGTACAATTTGTATAAATTGTTGTATATTTGTTTAGTGTTGTACATTTTTATTTTTTTGCCATGTTTTAATGTTTTTGTGTTGTTTTGTTTTGTAGGTGGTGAAGAGTCGATGCCGTCAGCCGAAGGTATTTTTTGATGCATGGGATGCACTGACTATGGCAGACTGGGATTGGCTTGATGCCCTTGGGATCAAGCAGATGACTCGGTTGGATCCTGTGGTGGGGGATCAGGCATACCTGAATGCCTTGATTAATTTGTGGGATCCCTGCACCAACACCTTTCATATCCCAATAGGGGAGATGACAGTGGCTTTGGAGGACATTTATCATATTCTACAGATTTTGATAGACAGTTGCCCATTATGATGACTCCTCGAGATCAGCGGATGACGGTGCTAACACGGTGCTTTGGGCATGCATCAAATATGGGGGTGGATGGGGCAATGGAGAGGGCCGAGGGGGATCTTTAGAATATGAGTCAGAGTATGAGGTAGCACCTTGGGACCCTTTTGAGTTTGATAGAAATCACTCACAAGTGATGCCCATAGATGACTATCAGGAGAACTTCATGACAATGTTCCCCTTCAATGCTCCAATCAAGCAAATGCCACCTCAAGAGAATCAAGTTCTCCCGTAGAGAGCAGAAAAACCCCAATGGGAACAAATTAACTTGCTTGAGCAGAACAAGCCTCACATGTTACAAACAATTTTCAGAGCCAATGAAGGCCTATGGATCTCTGATAGTGATTACGAAGATGAGACTGAGATGACATATCTCAACTACATGTGGCAGCAACAATGAGAATACCCCATGGACATTGATGATATGTTTGAACAGCTAAACATGGGGCCAAGGCATAGGTGGCACCTAAACCAAGCATAGTTAGACCAAGTGTTACACCCACCACTTTAGGCATACAGAGAGCACCTTTCGCCCAGAGACCCTATAGAGCCATCAGTGCCAAGGGTAGACCCTATTTTGTTATCCGCATATAGGGCCGATCTGTTTGTGCCAATACCTATAGATCCAGATTCAGAGCACAAGGATCACCAAGGATGTCTGAGTCACCACCCACGTGGTAATGGAGACCAAATTCACTTCATCAACATGATATACATTGACTTAACCACCCCCATACACAATCCAACTGATACAACATGACCATTGTATCTAAACCTAGATGCCATAGACTGGGATCATGCTAACTCACCACCATATCCATAAAAGTATTGGCCTTACAGTGAGATGCTTCATTTAACCCCAAGACTAACTCAGGATATCTTCCACACTAAAGAGAAACCTGACATTCCAAACATAGATCTAAATTTAGCAAATGATATCCACCTAATCCCAACTCCACACTAGTTGGAGGATGGGTCCCACATGTCAATCGAAGAGACGACTAACATAGAGATCAGCTCTGATCCAATGAATCAAAAAATCATCAAGATGGGGGTAAGTCTATCCCCCAAAGAGTAATCTGATTACATTACCATTCTCCAAGAGAAGAAGAAGGTTTTTGCATGGTCCTACAAAGACATGTCGGGGCTAGACCAGTAGCTAGTCATGCATAATCTAATGCTTGATCCAACAGTCAAGCCAGTCAAGCAAAAACTATGTAAGATGCACCCAACAATAGCCTTAATGGTCAAATACAAATTACAAAAGTTATTGGATGCATAGTTTATCATCTACATGGATCACCCACCATGGTTGTCCAACATGGTACCCATCAAAAAGCTTGACGGGAGGATTCACATATGCACCGATTTTCAAGATATAAACAAAGCGATTCCCAAGGATGATTTCCCCTTGCCTAGCATTGATGCATTGGTAGATGCTATAGTAGGCAAAGAAATGATTTCCCTCATGGATGGTTTCTCAGGATACAACTAGATTTATATCAATCCCGATGATCAACTAAAAATGATTTTCACAATGCCTTGGGGAAAAATTTGTTATAAGGTCATTCCCTTTGGCCTTAAAAATGCTAGCACCACCTACCAACGTGCTATGACATACATATTCCATGATCACAGTATAAAAATTTGGAAGATTATATGGATGATTTTTTGGCCAAATATCTTTTGCGCCTAGTTCATCTCGATGACCTAAGCAGGATCCTTGATCACCTCATTGAACACAAAGTCAGACTAAACCCCAAGAAGTGTGTATTTGGTGTCACATCTAGAAAACTCTTGGGTTTCATAGTCTCAAAATAAGGAATCGAGGTAGATCAAAATAAAGTCAAGGCAATCCTTGAAATGCTTCCACCAACCACCATAAAGTAGCTCAGAAGCTTACAGGGTAAGGTCGTGTCAATTAAGCACTTCATAGCATAACTATCTGACAAGTGTCAACCCATGAATAAATTATTGCATAAGGGGGTACCATTTCACTGGGATGATGAGTGCCAGTCAGCCTTCGATGACATTAAACAATACCTGGATTTGCCACCAGTATTGGCACCACCTAGAATAGGAGTGTCATTCTATTTATACATCTCAGCTATTGATGTGGCACTGGGCGCCATGCTAGCCCAAAAAAATGAACTACATAAAGAACAGGCTACTTATTATCTCAACCACACCCTAGTTAGTTACGAACTTAACTATGCATACGACAAAAAGCTACGCTTAGCAGTGGTATTTGCCACCAAAAAGCTATGCCATTACATGCTGAGTAATACAACATATGTTGTGTCTAAGGAGAATCCATTGCGATACATGATGAGTCATACTTATCATAGTAGCCGCATGACAAAATGCATTATGTTGTTGATAGAGTTTGACATCGAATTCATTGGATAGAAGTCCATCAAAGGTCAAGTCATCGCCGATCAACTAGCAAAGGCTCCTCTCGAAGACGATCAACCTCTGACCATAGAGCTACCCAATGATGGGGTCTTCCATGTCTAAGTATTTCCAGATTTTGATGAGCCTGAGTCACAGGCTGATATAACCTTATTCTTCGATGGTTCTAAATGTGAGAAAGGGGGTGGCACAGGAATCATATTCTTCACACCGCAAGGGGATCCAATACCTCTATTATTTAAATTTTATTTCCCATGCACCAACAACAATACCAAATACAAAGCCTTGCTCATAGGTCTTCAGAAAATAATTACCATGAACATCAAACGCTTGAACATATTTGGTGATTTTTTGTTAATCGTCAACCAAGTGAAATGGGCATTCCAATGCAAATGCCCAGTTTTGTAGGCCTACAAAGCCCTTGTGGATAAATTATTGGTAAAAATTGAATGGTATGACATCGAGGCACTCCCTCGATCATCAAATCATTTTTTGAACACTATGGCCTCCTTGGGATCACTAATCTTGCAAGACCCTTCTGGTAAGATGACAACCATTCAATTAAAAACACTATCGTAATCCATGATAGAGCGTGCAAGCTCTGACATAACACCAGGAATCCACCTAATCCAGATTGAACCATCTTAGGATAGGTTCACTTGAATCCATGATAGCTTGAATCATGCCAAATGGGGGTCCTTGTTCTCCTTTATTTCGCTTGATAGCAACACAACACTATTTTTACAAGTTTGTTCCCACTCAACTTTTTTTAGGAACTTCAAGAGGGATTGACAATTCATACCATCGAGGTTTCTGATCAGCAGAATTGGTACACACCCATAAGAGACTACCTCAAGCTAGGTAATCTCCCACTTTGATTGAAGCACACCACAAAAAGATCATTCAAATAGAAAGCGGCAAAACATGTCTTGCTAGGAGACACTTTGTATCATAAGAGCTATGAAGGGATCCTCCATTGCTTGGACCAGTAGGAGTCTGCTTGGGTGATCACCATGCTAATTTGACACACGTACCTTCTCTGGCCTTGCAGTCGATCCAATCGTCTTGGCAATTTTTGTAGTGGGGATTAGATCTAATTAGAAAGATCTCCCCTACGTTGTTCGGTCATCACACGTTTATCATAAAGGCCACAGAGTACTTCACCAAGTGGGTGGAAGCAATTCCACTTACCTCTATGACTGGGACCCGCATTGTGGAGTTTATTTTACATAACATCATATGTCATTTTGGTATTCTATCCAAGATCATCTCGGATAATGGGACATCGTTTAAGAACAAAGACATGTGTGCTTTGACAACAAAGTACAAAATTTAGCACAATTTTTTGACACCTTATTATCCGTAGGCAAATGGGCAAGTAGAGGTGTCAAAAAAATGCTAGTTTCCATCCTTAAAAATATGGTCACAGATAGTCATATGGACTAGCACATTCAAATCCCACTTGCTCTTTGGGCTTATCGCACTAGCATTCAGATTCCCACTAGGGAAACTCCATTTTCATTGGTGTATGGCTTCGAGGTAGTCATGCCTCTTGATTTGGAAATACCCTCTTTGCACATATTAATGCAAGAGTTCATCGATGATGACACTGTGCAATAGGCCCGGTTAGACTAGCTTACATTTCTTGACAAACGATGTTTCAATGCTCTCGAGCATTTACATATCTACCAAGAGTGACTTAAGAAAGCATACAACATGAAAGTTCACCTGAGGGACTTTCAGGTTGGTGACCTGGTCTTAAAAGAGAACCAAGAAAATTCTAACTTGTTGCCCCATTTAAGGGACAAGTTCACAGCAAATTGGTTAGGTCCTTATGTCATCGACAGTAAAATAAGACCTGGAACATATTGGCTCGCCTCTCTTGAAGGAATAAAGGAACTAGAACCCTTGAACATCAGTCATTTGAGGCCATTCCACATTTAAAAGAGCCATGGCCCACCCCAAAAAGCTCCAAGGATGCCAGCTATCACTTGGTCAACCCCAAAAATGCCCCAAAGGTATCTATAATCCCTTTGGTCAAACCAAAAGCCCCAAAGGTGCCCATAATACCTTTGGTCAAACCAAACGCTCCAAGGATTCCCACAATCGCTTGGTCAACCCCAAAATGCCCCAAAGGTGCCCATAATCCCTTTGGTCAAACCAAACACCCCATAGGTACCAATAATCCTTATGGTTAAACCAAAAGCCCCAAATGTACCCATAATCCCTTTGGTCAAACCAAACGCTCCAAGGATTCCCACAATCGCTTGGTCAACCCCAAAACATCCCAAAGGTGCCCATAATCCCTTTGGTCAAACCAAACGCCCCATAGGTATCCATAATCCCTGTAGTCAAACCAAAAGCTCCAAGGGTTCTCACCATCGCTTGGTCACCCAAAAGCCCCAAGGATTCCTGCAATCGCTTGGTCAACCCTAAAATGCCCCAAAGGTATCCATAAACCCTTTGGTCAAACCAAAAGCCCCAAGGATTCCTGTAATCGCTTGGTCAAACCTAAAATGCCCCAAAGGTATCCATAATCCCTTTGGTCAAACCAAATGCTCCAAGGATTCCCACAATCGCTTGGTCAACCTAAAATGCCCCAAAGGTATGTATAAACCCTTTGGTCAAACCAAAAGCTCTAAGAGTTCCCACAATCGCTTGGTCAAAAACAAATATTCAAAAACAAACAAAAACAAAAGAATATCAAAAATAACAAAAAAATTGCATCTCACTTCCATGCATACCCTTAAAAATCCAAACACAAAAAAATAAGTTGCATTAGGCATTGTAAACATACATTGCATATTTGTTGGTCATACATGTGACAGGCACCATAGACTGTAATTGCTCGACAATTCCATCATTTTCCACATTCAGTCCATTTTGTAAAAACATCCATCCAAAATAACGCCCTTCGCATTTTTGCCATATTATAATCAGTTGTCCGCTAATGTCGTTAGGGTTTTTCATCATTCAGCTATCTTTAGCTTTCTAGTAAAAAACTGTACAAATTTAGATAGATTTTACAAAGGTAGAGTTTTACTTGGATCAAGCCTTGTTACATCACATCCCAACATAAGCTTAAAACACATAAAAATTCCCAAGTTGTGTAGATGAAAGATGAAACCTACATAGTGGTCTAGGGTACCTTAAGCGAAAAGGTTATCCTGCTCATCCCCCTGTATGAATGGTTCAAGAATGCTCAGAATTGAAAAAAGGACAAGATCTTCCCCATCCAATTCCCCATAATAAATAGTGGTTTTCACCACTATCAAAAATTCCAAACACCTTTGATTACCAAAGTCATAAAGATTCGTACTACACACCCATGAG
The DNA here is from genome assembly GCA_028583015.1 of Wollemia nobilis. Lineage (NCBI taxonomy): Eukaryota > Viridiplantae > Streptophyta > Pinopsida > Araucariales > Araucariaceae > Wollemia > Wollemia nobilis. The sequence goes on along the minus strand of JAQPPZ010004621.1, from coordinate 108,135 downwards.
AAGGATGGGTAGTCATACCCAAGGCCCAAAAGGATCAATGTCATTCATAAATCCCACAAGTCCACCATAAAACATCCCACAACACCTTTGATCCCAAAGTCATAAGGATTCATACTACACACCCCTGACAAGGATGGGTAGTCATCCCCAAGGCCTACAAGATCAATGCCATTCCAAAGCAAGTTCACAACCACCTTTGATTCCCAAAGTCATAAGGATTCGTACTACATGTCCCTACAAAGGATGGGTAGTCATCCCCAAGGCCTAAAAGGATCAAGGCCACCCACAAGCCAAAAACCCACGAGCTCAACTTTGACATCAAAGTGCAAAATCAAACTCCTCAAAAGGCAAAAATAACAGTGGTTATCACCACTACTTAAACCCCTTGCTCAAGAAAAAAAGAGAAAAATAAACAGTGATTTTCATCACTATGTATGAAAGCAAGTATCCCAGCAAGTTGAGCAATCGAAAGATGTCAGAGCTTGAATACCTAGAATTCTTAGAATTTGAAAAACCATTTAGGTGATCCTCATTACGGGTTTTGTGGACAACCTACTTGGCAATGACGGTATCCTAAATGCATGACGATATGTCTATCACATTAGCTTTGCATGTGTGTAGACCAATGTTTGCATGTGGATGAGCTAGCTTATGGTATCCCAGATTTTCCCATGGATTAATATTACTAAATACAACAAAGGAGTTAGTGGAGCTAATTGGGTGATCCTCAGTACAGGTTTGGTTGATAGCCTATCTGGCACTGGCGGTATCTTGATGAATACCACATAAAAGAACTCAATCGCACACACAGGGATGTGAAATAACTTGGTCAAAATTTAGTCTAATTCATACCTTGGTCGAAAGTCTTGTGAGAATAACGTACATTCTTGATTAGTTAGTTAAAAAATTTGAGTCTCAGAAACACTGTAACTACATTCTAAAAACAACTGGTACATTCCATTACTTACATAATTAGAAACTACAAATAAAAAAAATTCACACATGCGCAGTCATTCCACAAAGCAATCACATAGTATAGAAAGCCAGTAAATCCTATACAATCCATGGTGCCACCACCTGCATACCAACAAATCATTCCATCCATTCCATATGCATACATCCATATAGTTAGAAACATCCAAATTTAAAATAACATATGCATACATCAACATAAATAAATGTGCATAAAATAAATGACAAACCATAACAAGGGAATAATCCAAAAAGAAATTCATGTATATATCATGTCAAAATGCCCTCAGGATACAATAAAATGGTCCTCTAACCTCACAAAAAAATCAAAAACTCAAAAACCCCAAGCCTAGGGAGTCGACCAACATGATCATGTAGGATCGATGTGATTGGAACTACCCCCAATGGTGTGGGTCCTATGGGACCTCTCAGGGCGACTGCTACCAGACCCTACATCACACCCACTAACGCTACCCTCACCTACCTGCCTATGATGAGATGAAGTAGACTACTCAGTCTCACTATCTCTCATTTAGCATGAAGATCCACCTCCAGTGAGCTCAGACAACTATCCATTGAGGCAGATAATCTCGGCCTCTAGCTCCACCTGGAACCGACCCCACTCCACATCCCACTGGTGGTATGCAGCCAATGCTTCATCCTACTATGCCAACTGAGCTCGTAGGCGATCCCTATTGATGTTGTGCTCCTCATCCCATCTACATAGTAGCTCCTCCAATCGTGCTATCTCTGCACGATACCTAGCCTCCATATCCCTCGAGATTGCCTGAGGCATGGTCATCTCCAAGATGACATGCTGCTTTTACATCCACATCTTTGGAATGTCCTATGTATCTGACTGCTTTGGAACCCCTAGGTCATCCCTAGTCAAGTCATCAAATTCCACCATATCCACATCATCGAGTGGAGCTCCCCAACCCTCCATCGATGCCTCTGCATCCTCACCACCTGCTGCTACTGCATTCATGCCTCCTAGAGGCCCCTCACCCTTCCATCACTGCATTGTCCACCACTGGTCGTAATCTATAGTTGCCCCAATGTTATCCATGTCGAGGATGTCAATCACAACATCCAAATCCTCACCTAGTGTATCAATGATTGGCCATGCCAAAGTCCCCTCGTCACCCCAACGACAATAGATCAAGGTGTAGACACCAAAATAGCACCAATCCGATTATGTGGCTACAAACACTGATCGCACTGGCATACACAACCCCTAGGGCAGCCCCCAGAGGTTAAACAGTGGTCCTAACCACTCTCACAATAGTTTTGGAAGGTCAGAGGTCAATTTGGCACCTTTCAGGCACTCTGCTCCTTATTCGTTCCACCCAGGGACGATTACAAACTGGTATTCATTCCACCCAGGGACGATTAGCAGCATTCGCCCCTGGGTGGGGCGAATAGCAGGTTTGACGGGAAAAAGGTCAAACCTTGACAAATGGCAGCTCAGATCCACCACTTAACTCCTCCTTCATTGCATGGGAGTGCGAGTGAGCATTTTTGAGCTCAAAGAGGCAGTCATGGAGTCCTTAATCAGGGAGGAATCTTCTCTCCCCTGAGAAGGCATGATCGCCAAGTGGCGCCTCTGCATGCTCATTCATAGAGACCCTCAAGTCTATAAAATGGTGAGTCTTCTCACCCAAAAAGGAGAATAGGTCAGGAGAATTTGGAGCAATGGAGTGCTGCCGATTTACGTCCTCACCCTTTTGCTTGTGCCTTTCACATCCTTGATCTCTCTTTTGGAAGGGAGGTTATTGGGTGATTATTGGAAGCACAATCCGGACCCAAAACCTGACATTTGGCCATAGTATCCCACCCAAATTTTTTGACAATACCCCACAAGAGGTTTTGGACCCATCCCAAGTGGATTGGTGCCAAAATCGGGCCCCAAACGATGGGCGTCCTGCCCTCGGGCGCCCCCCGCACTGCTGCAGTCCTAATCGCCCCACCCCGGAGCGATTAGAAATATGTAGCAGATTTCATTTATATTTTTCTTGCATTTGTTTCTAGGTTGTTCAGATAGGCTCTCATTCAAATTTCATGTTATTCTGAGCAGTTTTGATCATGCTTTTGTTATTTCTCGCTTTCACTAACATGCAGGGAGCATCATCATATTCCGGGTGATAGAGGCCGAATTGGCAAAATCTGACCTTCTGGGTCTTTCCAAAATACCCCGTTTTACCTAACCCCCAACTTTGCAGGTGATTTGGAGCCTCCCGAATGGGACATTTAGGAGGGTGCTTTCTGACATTTTGTTGTAGGTCTAATCGTCCCACCCCGGAGCGATTAGAAATCCATGGTGAATTTCCTGACTGTTCCTTTTGTAGTGCCTTCCTGGTAATGTTCTCATGCCTCTGTCAAGTTTTTAGCTCATTCTGATATGTTTTAGTTATCGTTTTATTTATTTTATGCATGCACTAATCGTAGGCTTTGGGGATCGCATGTTTTACTTCATCCGTAGGTGCTACTAATCCTTTTCTATTTCTCTGAACGTAGGATCTCGACACCGGAGGAGCAACAAGGAATCAAAGACGTGTTCACGCAAGCGACGACGACATTTGGCCCGCCCACTTTACATGTGGGCACGCGGAAGAAAGCGTACCAATCCGTGGTGTAATAGAGCCCTACTTAACGCTCCTAGCCCCCGAAAAGGGAGGAGACGTATTGTAACCCGATTTTAAAGCAAATTAATAAAAAGGGTTGTACTCGAAATTTTCTTTCTATCTTGTTTCAATTCGTTTATGTTTCTCTCCTTTCATGCATTTCAGTTCGTAGGACTTAGCGTTACGTTTTGCTTTTGCATACATCGCACTTGGCATTTCCATTTTGTTTCCGTATCCTCGTGCTTTCAGTGGTGATCACGGTGGGACCTTGTCCTCTGATTTTGAGATCAAATTTTTGATCAAAAGTGTTTGTTTTTGCTTGCAGGTACCAATATTTCAAGCGTTGGACTGTTGTTCGTTCCAGTCTGTGACGAGTACAGAGCTGGAATTCGTGTCACCCAGGGATGAATGGGCATTCGTCCCACCCTATGATGAATACAATTCTGTTATTCATCCCACCCCGAGATGAATAAGCCCTCTGTGCACTTTCAGAATAGAAACTCAGAGGCATCCGGTTTTGGCAGAGAAGAGGTAGGGGTTCTGAATACCTTCTATCATTTTCTATTTTTTGTCTCTGTATTTTTTAGTTTCTTTGCTTGCTTAGGAAGGTTTTACTGCATGTTTAATTTCCTTGCATAAGTAAAAAGAACCCCACACACCACATGGTAATTTAAACAACAAGGAGTTGGTCGTAAAACCCCAACCCTTGATCAAGACCAACGGTGGATTTCATCACCACCTTGGCTTGAATTTTTGCATCCATAACCCCGGTCGCTACTATTGCTAGACGTAAATCCTGATGAAAGCTGACCAAGTGTAGCTAGGGTGATTCCTAGCATATGAGGATAAGTCTTCTATGGTAGGTGTCAAAAATAGGGTGATCCCCCTTCCGTACCGCCTATGTTCCACGTACCATTCTGCTCTCGCGTACCAATAGTTTCCCTCACGTAAGGGTGGGTATATTGAGAGGTTTGGTATAACGGCCTGGCAGTGGTATATTGAAGGGGCGACCATTTTGGGAGACATAAGAGCCATCATACTGCATGTACAACAACACGTTCTTTACAAAGCTTTCAAAACAAAAATCAAAACACACTAAACCAGATTTAGGGCACACCTTTAATTTATAAACGAGATAATCACTTCTTTGATTGTGTGGTTCCTTTTGTTTAGTGTAGCATAACAAATCATAAAGAAGATAAAAACCTACATAGCTTGTAGAGAGACACCACCATGGTGTACACCCGTAGCCAAGCCCAATCACTAGCGGAGGCTGCGAAAAGTGTACAAGGGGGCACAAGTCGCCTCCGCTATAGCCCCAAGGACTTGGTCATACCACCTTGGTGGCCTGACCCACAAGATAGTCCACATCATACCATTTTAGAATGGGACTATAGAGGCACCCCTTCGAGGGGCACTCCCATTCAACATAGACCCTTTCAGGAGGAGTCCTTACATGTGGCACTCAACATAAATGGGAAGGCTCCCTTAGATGCTCGTTATGAGTGGCCACCATGCAATGAAGTGCTAGAACAGCATAGGGTCCATAAGGAGGGGCCACATGATTATGTCATCCCTCCTCTACCCCTCATCACTGTTAGGAATAACAAGCCAAATCCAGAGCACAAGGCTCTTCAGATAGGGCGAGCCAACTCTGCCCGCCCCTTTCACATATATGAAAGGGAGCATGAGGAAGACCATTACATTCCTCAAGAGCAATACATAACATAGGAGCAATGCACCTCCACACCTGCTATCTATCAAGATCACCTACTAAGGCCAGAGCCTCGGGTGAATGCCGCCAACCTCGATAGAGGGAAGCGACCTATAGAGATCTCGGATCATCATGACCGAGATAAATATGTAGGAGAGGCATCTAGGCCTCCTAGACTCAAGACGATAGAACAAATTGACTTGGCATTTGCCAGACATGCCACCCACCAAGCGCAAATCACGCAGCTTGAGCAAGACCAACAATAGTTGGAGCACCTGTATCACCTTAGCAAAGAGCGCATTCAGTGTCAGATAGATGAATTGCTCCAGACCACTATGCCTGAGAGGGTTCCAACCCCTCGCACACAAAGGGTAGAGCTGTATGAGAGGCACAACCCCTTGGTACGAGATAGGTCTCCATGACCTTACCAAGTGTTGCCTCCGAGACCTCCTAGACCTGAGCGGGAGGCCACTCCTAGAAACAATGATGGGCACCCTCCACAGGCACCCACCCATGTTTATAGGTCTCACCCAGGAACTCCTCAAGAAGCCTATGAGGAGTATGAGCAAGAAGAAGAGCGGGCTGAAATGCCCTACCAAGGTAGAGGGGGTGCTATCCGGCCACCCCTCCATAGGCCTCAAGTTCCCCACAACCCGCAGCGGGAACAAACCAAGGAGGAAGAGATCAAATATTTCGATGCATATAAAGCACTGCTAGAGCACTTAGAGTCTATGGAGACCAAGACTTCTGGGCCCCAAAATCCCACTTTATGCCAACTCCGTAGTCACCCCGTGCATCCATCGATATCGGCACCCCCTTACCCTGAACACTTTAAACTGCCCTAGTTGGCAATATTTAGAGGGGAGGAGGATGCCCAAGAGCACGTGACTAGATTCCTGAGCCAATGCTTTGGCATTCAAGACAATGATGCTTTGCTGCTAAGAACATTTATAACCACGTTCGTAGGCCCTACCTCGGATTGGTTCACTCGGTTGCCAAAGCACAGCATCAGTAACTTAGATCAGCTAGTGGACGCGTTCCTCGAATGCTTCACCTTCAACACCAAGAAGAAGGCATCACTAAGTGACCTAGCCAGCCTCAGGCAGTATGAGGAAGAAACCATGGCGGCCTATGGGAATCGATGGAGGACGTTGCTTTCAAAGCTGCCCTACCTCCCTCCTATGGCCGACCTTACCCAAATGTTCTCAAAGAGCTGTTTGAGATCGATCTCCATGCTATTGCAGCTACAACAATATGCCACTTTAGAGGAAGCTCTAGCACAAGCCAGAATCATTGAGGAGATCAAGATTCAGGATGGCGAGATTGCCAAGCCAAAGAAGAAAGAATGGTCTAAAAACACCAAGACAGGGACCACGCAACCAAAACCCGCTACGGTCAATCAGGTTGCTATAAACATACCTAAGCCTGTACAAGCAATGCAGCCCCCAAAGGCTAACTATCAGGCGGTCCCTCTTGATAGTTATGAAAGAGAAAACCATCGGCAAGAGCAAAATCAGCAGCGTCACCCTAGGCGACAATTCACACCTTACACCGAGTCTAAAGACTCCCTGTTTGATCGCTTGTCAGTGGAAAACTTGATAAACCTACCAGAGAGTCGACCCATAGACCCCAATGCTCCAAAACCTAAGGGCTACAAGGAAGACTTGTACTATAGGTTTCACCGATAGAAGGGACATGATCTTAATGCATGTTGGAAGTTTAAAGGCTTGGTGCAAGACCTAATAGACAACAAGATGCTGGTGGTGGACAATCCCGTAGCACCAAACAACCAATAGATGGGAGTCTTCAAAGACCCCCTGACTACCCATGAAACACAGGCAAAAACCCTTCAAGTCAATGAGGTGACACAGAACTACCCCATGCAGGGGTATGTAGGGATGATCAGTATAGTGACTCAAAACAAAAGGTACCCAAGCACAGCTGCCCCCACGGTGGCTACAGGAGAGGTGCCAACAATGTCACAACCGCAACAACACCCTACGCAACCTCCTCCGCCTAGACCAGTGGCCACAATTCGGACCAAACTCACCCAGAGTTTGAGGACCACGTCGGCTAGGCTCTCCATTTATGAGCTCATACAACAATCATCGCCCCATCGGGAGGCTCTAATGGAGATACTTAAAGCCATCGAGTTGCAGCCCCATGAAGCAAACTCTTTCAACAACTTCATGGGGCATGTCAAGCGGTGCACCGAGCCAGTCATCACCTTTAGAGAGGATGAATTGAAATCAGTGACTGGTGACATGGCGGATCCACCCCTACACGTCATTGCATGGGTCAACGGGATTCCGTATAAGAGGGTGTTGGTGGACACTGGCTCATCCAGTAATATCATTACAACAATGGCATTGAAACATCTGAAGTTGCCAACATCTCACATCGTGGCCTCCACCTACACTCTGCGAGCATTCAATGATGCGATATGCTCGACAGTTGGCACAATTGTCCTACCCATCCAAGTGGGACAAAAGACTATTCCTACATTGTGCCACATCTTGGAGGGTGAGATGGCTTATAACATTTTGCTGGGCCGGCCATGGATCAGGGACATGAAGTGTGTCCCTTCAATAGCCCACCAATGCTTAAAGTATACATTCAAAGGGCAGGTGCATGTAGTCCCGATGGACTTAGAACCCTTCAAGTATTGCAATGCGGTGCAGTTGATGCCGCAATCGACCCTTCCATCAACACATTTGGATTTTTAGTTGAATCCATCTAAACAGGGTCTGATTCCGCATACATCCCCATTGTTAAGTCCATCAAATCCCTAGTCGGGTCCATCTTCATCATCTGGTCCTTCACCAACGATGCCACCTACGGTGGCCACATCGAAGGACAATGGGAAGAAACCCCTAGAAGAGGCACCACCATCAGTCTCAACCATATCTACCGAAGAGATGCCTAGCCGAATGGAAGTCGAGATGCCTAGTTCACCTAACATGGAGTGGACTCAGGAAGAACTCCCATTCCCTCCCCCTCAACCACCAACAATCACCATTGAGATGGCCAACATGGGCTTGGGGGAGTATCTGGTGTGAAACATTGTAGCAACACCCACACTTGAGTCCATGCGGGACATGGGGAGACCTCGCCTCCCCATAGGCACTATTGTTCCTCTAGGCTACCCACCAAACCAGACAAACTTTGTATATGGGGGCCTTGATAATGGCATTGAACCTTACATGCAAGAAGAAGAAGATGAAGAGCCCTTTGCTGAGGACGTCAACTATTTGTCCAACCCAGACTTCGCTTTAAGATATCTTGGCCAATGCAATTGGCATGGATATGGGTTGGGCAGATATGAGCAAGGAGTGCGCATTCTTTGCCAACCAAGATATCAGATGCCATACGACAAGTCAGGAGTAGGGTTCAACCACCCCCTTCCCCTTGGACATCTTGGTAGAGAACATGCAAGGCCTAGGGATAGGCAACAAGGATGGGTTGGCATTAGATCCATATGCCAATCCTAACACAACATACACATTGGGGGATTACCTCCCATTGTTGACAACCAACCTTGTTGACCTCAACAACCCTTTCCCTTCAACCGAGAAAGGAGAAAGTTCGAGAACTCACCTACAAGGGGGATATAGACAAGGTCAGGAAGGATCTTCAGAAGACGAGTCAGAATATGAGGTAGCACCATGGGACCCTTTTGAATCGGATAGCAATCACTCACAAGTGACCCCCATGGATGACTATCAAGAAAGCCTCTTGGCAATGTTCCCTTTGGATGCTCCAATCGAGCAAGTGCCACCTCAAGAAAATTAGGTCCCCCCATAGAGAGCGAAACAACCCCGATGGGACCATATCAATTTGCTCGAGCAGGATGAGCCTCACATGTCACAAATAGTTGTTGGAACCAACGAAGGCCTTTGGATCTCCGACAGTGATTATGAAGATGAAACTGAGATGGCCTATCTCAATCATATGCGACAACAACAATACCCCATGGATATTGATGACATGTTTGAACAACTACACATGGGGCCAAGGCATAGGTGGCACCTAAACCCAGCACAGTTGGACCAACTGCTGCATCCACCACTTTGGGCATACAGAGAGCACCTTCCGCCCAAAGACCCTATAGCGATATCAGTGCCGAGGGTAGACCCTGTCCTCCTATCCACACATAGGGCCGATCCATTCGTGCCAATACCTCTAGAGCCAGATCCGGAGCACAGAGATCACCAAGGATGTCCGAGTCACCACACCCATGGTAATGGAGACCAAAATCATTTCATCAACATGATCTCCATTGACTTAACCGCCCCCATCCACAATCCAACCGATCCAGCATGGTCATTGTATCTAGACATAGATGCCATAGACTGGGATCACGTCAATTCACCACCATCCCCATCAGAGTATTGGTCGTTCGGTGAGATGCTTCATTTCACCCCAAAACCAACTCAGGATATCTTCCATGCTGAAGAGGGACCTGAAGTTCCTAATGTAGATCTGAATTCAATGACTGATATCCACTTGATCCCAACTCCACATCAGTTGGAGGATGGATCCCACATGTCGGTTGAGGAGACGACTGACGTAGACATCGGCTCTGATCCAATGAATCCATAGATAATCAAGCTGGGGGTAAGTCTATCCCCCGAAGAGCAAGCCGACTACATTGCCCTTCTCAAAGAGAAGAAGGAGGTTTTTGCATGGTCCTACAAAGACATGTCGGGGCTAGATCCATAGCTAGTCACGCATAATCTAACGCTTGATCCGACAGTCAAGCCAGTTAAGAAAAAACTATGTAAGATGCACCCAATAGTGGCCTTAATGGTCAAATATGAATTACAAAAGTTGTTGGATGCATAGTTTGTCATCTGCGTGGATTACCCACCATGGTTGTCCAACATGGTGCCCATCAAAAATCCTGATGGGAGGATTCGCATATGCACTAATTTTTGAGATCTAAACAAAGCGAGTCCTAAGGATGATTTCCCCTTGCCTAGCATCGACGCATTGGTAGATGCTACAATAGGCCACGAAATGCTTTCCCTCATGGATGGTTTCTCGGGATACAATCAGATTCGTATCAATCCCGAGGACCAACTAAAAATGGCGTTCACAATGCCTTGGGGGACATTTTGTTATAAGGTCATGCCCTTTGGCCTTAAAAATGCTGGTGCCACCTACCAACGTGCCATGACATACATCTTCCATGATCACATGCATAAAACTTTGGAAGATTACATGGATGATTTGTTGGCCAAATCTCTTTTGCGCCCGAGATCATCTCGATGACTTAAGCAAGATCCTCGATCGCCTCATTGAACACAAAGTCAGACTAAACCCCAAGAAGTGCGTATTTGGCATCACATCTAGAAAACTCTTGGGTTTCATAGTCTCAAAATGAGGAATCGAGGTGGATCCAAACAAAGTCAAGGCAATCCTTGAAATGCTTCCCCCAACTACCATCAAGCAGCTCAAAAGCCTGTAGGGAAAGGTCACATCAATCAAGCGCTTCATAGCGCAGCTATCTGACAAGTGCCGACCCATGAATAAATTATTGCACAAGGGGGTAGCATTTCATTGGGATGACGAGTGCCAGTCAGCCTTCGATGACATCAAACAATACTTGGCTTCATCACCAGTATTGGCACCACCTAGACCAGGAGTGTCATTCTACTTATACATCTCAGCTACTGAGGTGGCACTGGGCACCATGCTAGCCCAAAAAAATGAACTACACAAAGAATAGGCTACTTACTATCTTAGCCGCACCCTGGTCAGTTATGAACTTAACTATGCATACGTTGAGAAGCTATGCTTGGCAGTGGTGTTTGCTACCAAAAAGCTATGCCACTACATGCTGAGCAATACGACGTATGTTGTGTCTAAGGAGAATCCATTGCGATACATGATGAGTCATACTTATCATAGTAGCCGCACGATGAAATGGATCATGTTGTTGATGGAGTTTGACATCGAATTCATTGGACAAAAGTCCATCAAAGGTCAAGTCATCGCCGATCAACTAGTAGAGGCTCCTCTCGAAGACGATCAGCCTCTGACCGTAGAGCTACCCGATGATGGGGTCTTCCATGTCTCAGAATCGCCAGATTCTGATGAGCCTGAGTCACAGGCCGACATAACCCTATTCTTTGATGGTTCTAAATGTGAGCAAGGGGGTGGCATGGGAATCGTATTCTTCACACCGCAAGGGGCTCCAATGCCTCTATCATTTAAATTAGATTTCCCGTGCACCAATAACAATGCCGAATATGAAGCCTTGCTCATAGGTCTTCAGACAACCATCACCATGAACATCAAATGCTTGAATATCTTTGGTGATTCATTGTTAATTTTCAACCAAGTTAAAGGGGTATTCCAATGTAAATGCCCAGTTCTACAGGCCTACAAAGCCCTTGTGGACAAATTCCTGGCAAATCTTGAATGGTATGACATCGAGGCACTCCCTCGATCATCAAATCATTTTGCGGATACTATGGCCTCTTTGGGGTCACTAATCCCGCAAGACCCTTCTGGTGAGATGACAACCATTCAAGTCAAAACATTATCGCAATCCATGATGGAGCGTGCAAGCTCTGACCTAACGCCAGGAATCCACCTGATCCAGATTGAACCATCTCAGGATAGGTTCTCTCGAATCCATGATTGTCTGAATCATGCCAATTGGGGGTCCTTGTTCTCCCCAACCCCTCTTAATAGCAACACAACGCTATTCTTACAAGTTCTTTCCCGCTCAGCTTTTGCTAGGGATGAACTTCAAGAGGGATTGGCTATTCATACCATCGAGGTTTCTGATCAACAAGATTGGTACACACCCATAAGGGACTACCTCAAGCTAGGTAACCTCCCACTTGGATTGACACACGCCATGAAAATATCATTTAAATAGAAAGTGGCAAAACATGTCTTGCTAGGAGACATTTTGTATCGTCGAAGCTATGAAGGAATCCTCCTCCGTTGCTTGGACCAGCAGGAGTCCGCTTGGGCGATCACCCAAGCGCACGATGGTACATGCGGTGGCCACTTCAGCGGTATGGCCATCGCAAAGCGCATTCTTTGCATGGGCTATTATTGGCCATATTTAGAGCGAGATTGTTGCGCGTATGTAAGGAAGTGCGTGAAGTGTCAACACCATGCTAATTTGACACACGTACCTTCTCAGGCCTTGCAACCGATCCAATCGGCTTGGCCATTTTCATAGTGGGGCTTAGATCTAATTGAAAAGATCTCCCCTGCATCGTCAGGTCGTCACACGTTTATCATAATGGCCATAGAGTACTTCACCAAGTGGGTGGAAGCAATTCCGCTTACCTCTATGACTGGACCCCGCATTTCGGAGTTCATTTTACATAACATCATATGTCATTTTGGTATTCCATCCAAGATCATCTCGGATAATGGGATGTCATTCAAGAACAAAGATGTGCGTGCTTTGACCACAAAGTACAAAATTCAGCATAGTTTTTCAACACCCTATTATCCACAGACAAATGGGCAAGTAGAGGCGTCAAACAAAATGCTAGTTGCAATCCTCAAAAATATGATCATAGATAGTCACAAGGATTGGCACATTCAAATCCCACTTGCCCTATGGGCTTATCGCACTAGCATTCAGACGCCCACTGGGGCAACTCCATTTTCGTTGGTGTATGGCTCCGAGGCAGTCATGCCTCTCGAGTTGGAAATACCTTCCCTGCGCATATCAATGCAAGAGTTCATCGATGATGACACTACGTGGTAGGCCCGGTTAGACCAACTTACGTTGCTCGATGAATGACGCATCAATGCTCTCAAGCATTTACGTATCTATCAAGAGCGACTTAAGAAAGCATACAACATGAAAGTTCACCTGAGGGACTTTCAGGTTGGTGACTTGGTCTTAAAAGAGAACCAACAAAATTCTAACTTGCCACCCCATCTAAGGGACAAATTCATGGCAAATTGGTTAGGTCCCTATGTAATTGATAGTAAAATAGGACCTGGAACATACCGACTCACCTCTCTTGAAGGAATCAAGGAGCTAGAACCCTTGAACATCAGTCATTTGAGGCCATTCCACATTTAGAGAGCCATAGCCCACCCCAAAAGCTCCAAGGATTCCTACAATCACTTGGTCAAACCAAAAAGCTCCAAGGATCCCCACAATCACTTGGTCAACCCCTAAAATGCCCCAAAGGTATCCATAAACCCTTTGGTCAAACCAAAATCTCCAAGGATTCCCATTATCGCTTGGTCAATCCCAAAATGCCCCAAAGGTATCCATAAACCCTTTGGTCAAACCAAAAAGCTCCAAGGATTCCCACAATCGCTTGGTCAACCCTAAAATGCCCCAAAGGTGCCCATAATCCCTTTGGTCAAAACCTCCAAGGATCCGAAAGAATCACTTGGTCCGCCCTCATGCGGAATGAACCAACCATAAAGAAAATTCAAAAACAATAAAATCATCAAAAATAACAAAAAAATTGCATCTCAATTTCATGCATACTCAAAATACTCACAAAAATCAATCAATCAAAAACACAAAAATAATAGCTGCATTAGGCATCCCATACATATGTTTGCATATTTGTTGATCATACGGGTCAAATGCACCATAGACTCGTAATCATGGGTAATTCCATCAGTCTCCACATTTTTCCACTTTGTCAACAGTCCATCCAAAATAAATGCCATTCACATTTTGCACCATATCATAGTCAGTTGTCTTCTAATGCATCTAGGGTTTTTGTCACTCAACTGTTATTAGATTTCTAGCCAAGAACTGTACAAAGTCAAACAGATTTTACACAGGTAGAGTTTTACTTGGATCACACCTTGATACGTAGCATCCCAACACAAGTTAAAACACATAAAAATTCCCAAGTTGTGTGAACGCAAGAGAAACCTGCAAAGCAGTCTAGGGTACCATAGGTGAAAGGTTAACCTATTCATCCCCCTGTGCGAATGGTTCAAGAATGCTGAGAATTGACAAAAGGACAAGCTCTTCCACATCCATCCCCCATAATAAATAGTGGTTTTCACCACTATCAATCATATCCCCAAAACACCTTTGGTCCCCAAAGTCGTAAGGATTCATACTACACACCCCTGACAAGGATGGGTAGTCATCCCCAAGGCCTAAAAGGATCAATGCCATTCAAAAGAAAAATCCCAACAATCCATCATCAACAACATCTCCAACCACCTTTGGTCCCCAAAGTCATAAGGATTCATACTACACACCCCTGACAAGGATGGGTAGTCATCCCCAAGGCCTAAAATATCAATGCCCTTACATAATAATATCCCTAATCACCTTTGGTCCCCAAAGTCGTAAGGATTCATACTACACATCCCTGAATAATATGGGTAGTCATCCCCAAGACCAAAAGGATCAAGGCCATTCACAAGCCAACAACCTATGAGCTCAACTTTGCAAAACCAAATAACAATGGTTATCACCACTATTCAAACCCCTTGCTCAAAAAGAAAAACAAAAAAAGAAAAATAAACAGTGATTTTCATCACTATGCATGAGAGCAAGTTTCCCAACAAGTTGAGCAACTGAATAATGCTTGAGCTTGAATCCCTGGAATTCTCAACATTCAAAACACCATCTAGGTGATCCTCATTATAGGTTTGGTGGACAACCTACCTAGCAATGGTGGTATCCTAAATGCATGATGATATGTCTATCACATTAGCTTTGCGTGTGAGCAGACCAATGTTTGCATGTGGATGAGCTAGCTTATGGTACCTTAGATTGTCCCATGGATTAATCTTACTAAATACAACAATGGAGTTAGTGGAGCTAATTAGGTGATCCTCAGTATAGGTTTGGTTGACAGCCTATCTGGCACTAGCGGTATCCTGACAAATACCACATAAACGAACTCAATTGCACACACAAGGATGTGAAATAACTTGGTCAAACTCAAGTCTGATTCGTACCTTGTTCAAAAGTCTTGTGAGATAAATGTACAGCCTTGGCTAGTTAGTTAAAACATCTGAATCTTAGAAAAACCTTAACTACATTTTAAAACAACTGGTACATTTTATTACTTACATCACCATCAAAAAATATGAAAAACACCAAAACAAAATTATCACATGCAAAGTCATCCACAAAGCAACCACATAGTACAACAAGCCAGTAAATCCTGTACAGTCTATGGTGCCATCGACAAGTTATCAACAAATCATTTCATCCATTCCATATGCATACATCATATAATTAGAAACATCACATTCATAATAACATATGCATACATCAATGTAAATACATGTGCATAAAATCAAACCATAACAAAGTGTATAAACACAAAGAAAATTCATGTATATATATATCGTCAAAATGCCCGTAGGCTACAATAAGTCGGTCCTCTGACCTCACAAATCACATCAAAAACTCAAAAACCCCCAAGCCTAGGGCATCGGCCACCATGATCATGCAGGATCGGTGCGACGGGAACTACCCCCCATGGTGTGGGTCCTATGGGACCTCTCAGGGTGACTGTTGCTAGCCCCCGCATCATGCCCACTAGCGCCCCCCTCATCCAGCCACCTACGATGAGAAGATGTTGACTGCTCAGTATCGCTGTCTCTCATCCAATGCGAAGATCCACCTCCAGGGAGCTCAGGTAACCGCCCATCGAGGTGGATAATCTCTACCTCCAACTCCATCCGATGCCAAAACCAATCCACCTCCCATCGATGGTACGCAGCCACTACATCATCATGCTGTGCCAACTGAGTTCGTAGGAGATCCCTCTCCCGCGAAGCATCTGTGTCCCCATCCCATTAACGGTACGTAGCCAATGCATTCTCTCGCTCTACCAATTGAGTCCGTAGGAGATCCCTCTCCTGCAGAGCATCCCCAAGCTCCTCATCCCATCTCCGAAGTAGATCCTCCAATCATGCTATCTCAACGTGATGCCTCACCTCCACACCCTCTGGGACTTCTTGAGGCATCGGCATATCCGAGATGATGGGCTGCTCTAGCACCCACTACTCCGGGACGTCTCACATGTCTGATTGCTTCGAAATCCCAAAATCATCCCCCCAAAGTTGTCAACCTCCACCATGTCCGCATCCTCCAGAGGAACCCCCCAACCCTCTCCTGATGCCTCTACACCCTCACCACCTATTGCTGCCACCTCTAGACCTCCTAGAGGCCCCTCACCCCGCCATTGCCATAACGTCCACCACTGGTCATACTCAACGGTCACCCCAACATTGTCCACGTTAGGGACATCGATCACTAGGATCCGACTCCTCACCAAGCGGCTCGATGATCGGCCAGGCTAGAGTCCTCTCATCACCTCGACGTCGATAGATCAAAGGCTCACCAAGAAACCCCTGGTGCACCCCAAACTATCGCATCACTCGGACGTACGAGAAATACTCCTGCTCGGTCCCATGCCACCCGATCAGCCATCTCCCCCTATGCACCCATCGAAGCCACTCTCCAGCCTCAGGCCAGGCTGGACAGTCTTAGTATGGGCACCAGAACACCTCCCCTGGAGCAAGCCAAGCGAAGGCATCGGCATAGTGCCCTATGACACCTACCCATCGTCGACTCTACCCCTGCTCCTTAGACCATCGCCATAGAGCCACATACCCTATCTCCCTATCAACCATCTCTGCCCGAGTGGTCCATGGCAAACCCTATGGCCGCTCCATAACTATGTGCTGCCACCCCCAACACTACAATAGGTAGCTGCACCCAATCCCCTTTTGCCTCCGATAGTAGACCTCGTACAACTCATCATAAAGTTGTGCTAGAAGCGTCTGTCCCCACCTCATAATCAAGGGTGCCTCCATCGAACACTCGACCAATCTGAACACTACCTCCAGCAGGTTCCATGGGAACCTCACACCTGAGGAGTCAAGCAATAGCATGTTGGAGATGAGGGTCATCAGTAATGCATGCCTCACCCCCAACACGCCCCTCTCTAGCCACCACCACACCAAGATACCACCAATCAGGCAATCCCCCTCTGCCCTCTCCACTAGACTATCCACCCCCATCTCCACCCCATGCTCGAAGCACCATGTCAGCACTAGTCATCCGTTGATCACGTGGCGTAGTCCGAATAGGAAGCCCGTCTATCAGAATCCATAGAATCCGATAGACATCCTCTAGAGTCACCGTCATCTCCCTTGTTGGGAGATGAAAGGTATTAGTCTAGGGATCCCACAAGTTGATCAAGGTCATCAGATAGGCTCGATCCCCCACCACAGGCTCTAGCCGAGTCACTTGCTTGAGCCCAAGGGCATCAAGCCACTCCCAGTCAACCACAGTCAGTGCCTCCCGTGCTTCAGAGAACACCATCGGCACACGGTACCGACTCTTCACAACCTGCAAAAGAAAACAAATCAAAAACATTAAAACATGACAAAATAAAATAAAACAAAATTGTACAGCACTAAAACAATATAGAGTAATGTATACAAATTGTACAGATCAATACAAATTGTACAACAACATCACTGTAAAAATTAAAACAAAACAAATCACAAAAATTTTAACCTAGGGTTTTTTTTTAACTCTAGTTTAAACTAAAAAACAAAATAACAAAAAATTTAACCTAGGGTTTTTTTTAACTCTAGTGTAAAAAAAAAAAGAAAAATTAAAAAATATAAAGATAAAAAAAAAAAAAAACTTCTAAATAACAATTTGTCAATTCCTAGGGTTTTTAACTCTAGTATCAAATTGATAAATAAAAACAAAACAAAAAAATTCAAAAAATAATTTGTCAGTACCTAGGTTTTTAACTCTAAAATCAAACTGATAAATAAAAAACAAAAACATTAAAAACAATTTGTCAGTACCTAGGGTTTTTAACTCTAGTCTCAAACTGATAAATAAAAAAAAAACAAAAAAAATACAAAAACAATTTAGTTAACGGTAGGGTTTTAATAATGATAAATAAAAAACAAAAACATTAAAATCAATTTTTTAGTACCTAGGGTTTTCACTCTAGTCTTAAAATTGATAAATAAAAAAAAACAAAAAAATAAAAAAAAATTGTGGTTACTTAGGGTTTTTAACTCTAATCAATAAATAAAACAAAAATTCAAAAACAATTTGTAGTACCTAGGGTTTTTAATTTAGTATCAAATAACAAATAAAACAAAAAAATCAAAATTTTACCTAGGGTTTATTCTAGTTTAAATACAAAAAATCAAACAAAATAACAACTAGGGTTTCTAACTCTAGTTAAAAAAAATAACAATTTAACCTAGGGTTTTCATTTTACTATAAAACTAAAAAATACAACACACAATAACAAAAATTTTTAGTTAACCTAGGGTTTAACCTTAGTCTAAAACTGATAAAAAAAAAAAAACAACATAAAAACATTTTTTTAAGCTAAGTTTTCAATCTTAGTTTAAACTAGGGTTTTTTTTTTAGCTTACAACAAAACACAAATTCACACAAACAACAAACATTTAACTAGGGTTTTCATTTTTAAATCGAAAAACAAAATACAAAAGAAAACAAGTGCGGTTTTAAAACTGTCAAATAAAACAACCAAATAAATGAGAAGGAGCACTCACCGGTCTCGCTTCGGCTCTGCCACTTGATCCGGTTCATGAACTCATGGTGTCCAAAAAATTTGGTAGCGCTCCGCTACGCGAACTCGACCTCCTCCTCCTCACAACTCCAAATCGCCAAAAAAACAAGTTGCAAATGAGCCCAAACCCTAGTTTTGGCCCTTAAATAGGCTTTTAGGCTTGTAATCATTCCACCCTAGGATGAGCACTCTAGTTAGCACTCATCCCACCCTAGGACGATTACAAAACTGGTATTCGTCCCACCCTTGGGACGATTACAGAGCAAGAAATTCAAAAACAGCAAAAACTGCACCAAATTGCACAAAAAAATAGCAATAAACTTGCCGAACAAAGGGGCTTTTGCGCTTGTGATTCTTGGCATGCAAAACTAATGTTGGGGTCACAAATCCTCACTATCCTACTCCCTAAGAAGGCTATCATAGCTGGACCGCTCCATGGGAGGATGGATTTTTGAGAATTTCATCCCCAAATGGCATCACAAAAAGGGTCCAAACCCACCCAAAAATAGCAATAACATTGCCGAACGAAGGCGCCTTTGCGCCTGACATTATTGGCATCCAAAATAAATGTTGGGGTCACAAATTGTCACTATCCTACTCCCTAAGAAGGCTACCATAGCCGGACCGCTCCATGGGAGGATGAATTTTTGACAATTTTAGCTCCAAAATACGTCACAAAAAGGGTTCAAACCCACCAAAAATAGGTCTAAATGTTGGGAAACTGCATAAGCATTCAAAGCAAAACAACTGAAGGCACCCTTACACAAGTCATCTTGGGTCAAGCGACTCATCGCTTTTCTCATGTAGGTCATTCCCTCATCGATTCGTCGCTTGAGGGGGTAGTCACACTTAGTCATCAATCAACAAATACACACCCAATCAAGGAAATGGCATGCATTCAAAGAATCATTGACAAAGACAATCACGCCCCTGCTTGGGGCAGCAAACAAGCAATAATCACAAGTTGATCAAACACTTGGCATTTGTGAATCATGAACTCAAGGTTCCCACAGACAAAAGGTTGCGCCCTTTGCCTATTCATGATTGATCAATGTCCAAGATCAAGTAACACCTCACCAAAAAAGGTTAACACTTGAATTAAGTTCCTTAGCTCGTCAGAAGCAAGGATTCAAGAATGCATGCCCTTTCCATACTTGGGGCATCAAAATTTGGTTAGGTTACTGAGAAACCCTAATCATTAGTGCTTTGGTTATCTATTTTTGCTCAACATTGTGCCACGCATAGCACATCCCAAAAAGGGGCATCTATAGACACCAAAACAGCACCAATCTGATTATGTGGCTACAAACATTGATCGCACTGGCATACACAGCCCCCAAGGCAGCCCCTAGAGGTTAAACAGTGGTCCTAACCACTCTCACAGTAGTTTTGGAAGGTCAGAGGTCAATTTGGCACCTTTCAGGCACTCTGCTCCTTATTCGTTCCACCCAGGGATGATTACAAACTGGTATTCGTTCCACCCAGGGACGATTAGCAGCATTCGCCCCTGGGTGGGGCGAATAGCAGGTTTGACGGGAAAAATGTCAAACCTTGACAAATGGCAGCTCAGATCCACCACTTAACTCCTCCTTCATTGCATGGGAGTGCGAGTGAGCATTTTTGAGCTCAAAGAGGCAGTCATGGAGTCCTTAATCAGGGAGGAATCTTCTCTCCCTTGAGAAGGCATGATCGCCAAGTGGCACCTCTGCATGCTCATTCACAGAGACCCTCAAGTCTATAAAATGGTGAGTCTTCTCACCCAAAAAGGAGAACAGTTCAGGAGCATTTGGAGCAATGGAGTGCTGCCGATTTACGTCCTCACCCTTTTGCTTGTGCCTTTCACATCCTTGATCTCTCTTTTGGAAGGGAGGTTATTGGGTGATTATTGGAAGCACAATCCGGACCCAAAACCCGACATTTGGCCACAGTATCCCACCCAAATTTTCTGACAATACCCCACAAGAGGTTTTGGACCCATCCCAAGTGGATTGGTGCCGAAACCGGGCCCCAAACGGTGGGCGTCCTGCCCCGGGCGCCCCTGCACTACTGTTGCAGTCCTAATCGCCCCACCCCGGAGTGATTAGAAATCTGTAGTAGATTTCATTTCTATTTTTCTTGCATTTTCTTCTAGGTTGTTCAGATAGGCTCTCATTCAAATTTCATGTTATTCTGAGTAGTTTTGATCATGCTTTTGTTATTTCTCGCTTTCACTAACATGCAGGGAGCATCATCAGATTTCGGGTGATAGAGGCCAAATTGGCAAAATATGACCTTCTGGGTCTTTCCAAAATACCCCGTTTTACCTAACCCCCAACTTTGCAGGTGATTTGGAGCCTCCCGGATGGGACATTTAGGAGGGTGCTTTCTGACATTTTGTTGTAGGTCTAATCATCCCACCCCGGAGCGATTAGAAATCCGTGGTGAATTTCTTGATTGTTCCTTTTGCAGTGCCTTCCTGGTAATGTTCTCATGCCTCTGTCAAGTTTTTAGCTCATTCTGATATGTTTTAGTTATCATTTTATTTATTTTATGCATGCACTAATCGTAGGCTTTGGGGATCGCATGTTTTACTTCATCCGCAGGTGCTACTAATCCTTTTCTATTTCTCTGAATGTAGGATCTCGACACCGGAGGAGCAGCAAGGAATCAAAGACACGTTCATGCAAGCGGCGGTGACATTTGGCCCGCCCACTTTACATGTGGGCACGCGGAAGAAAGCGTACCAATCCGTGGTGTAATAGAGCCCTACTTAACGCTCCTAGCCCCCGAAAAGGGAGGAGACGTATTGTAACCCGATTTTAAAGCAAATTAATAAAAAGGGTTGTACTCGAAATTTTCTTTCTATCTTGTTTCAATTCGTTTATGTTTCTCTCCTTTCATGCATTTCAGTTCGTAGGACTTAGCGTTACGTTTTGCTTTTGCATACATCGCACTTGGCATTTCCGTTTTGTTTTCGTATCCTCGTGCTTTCACAAGGGCTCCCCAGGTAATCCCTGGTGTATCCCAAACTATCAAGTAACTCTAACATATGGGAAGTACTCCTGCTCGATCTTGTGTCACCCAATTAGCCACCTCCCCCTGCGTGCCTATCGGAGCCACTCTCTAGCCTCAGGCCAAGCTAGATAGTCTCGGTATGGCTGCCAAAACACCTTCCCAAGAGCAAGACACAAGAAGGCATCAGCATAGTGCCCTACGACACCTGCCCACCATTGACTCTACCCCTACTCCTTTGACCTCCACCATAGGTCAGTATAGCAAATCTCTCTATCCATCATCTCTCCCTGAGTGGTCCAAGGCAACCCCCCTGTGGCAACTCCATAGCTATGTGTTGCCATCCCCAACACTACAATAGGTAGCTGCACCCAATCCCCTTATGCCTCTAGTAGTGGACCTCGTATAGCTCATCATATAATTGTTCTAGTAGCGTCTGACCCCACCTCATAATTAGTGGTGCTACCGTCGAACACTCGACCAGTCTAAACACTACCTCAAGCAGGTTCCAAGGGAACATCACACCTAAGGATTCAAGAAGTAGCATATTGGAGATGAGAGTCATAAGCAATGTATGCCTCACTCCCAACATGCCCTTCTTGAACCATCATCACACCAGAATCTTGCCAATCAGGCAATCCCCCTCAGCCCTCTCCATCGCCCCATACACCCCCATATCTGCCGCATGTCCAAAGCACCATGTCAGCATCGCCATCCGTTGATCCTGAGGAGTCATCTGAATGGGTAGCCCGTATATCAAAATTTGTAGAATTTGATAAATGCCCTCCATATTCACTATCATCTCCCCTATTGGGAGATGAAAGGTGTTGGTGCGGGGATCCCATAAATTGATTGGGGGAGTCAAATATGCCCGATCCCCCACCACAGGCTCAAACTGAGTCACCTTCTTGAGCCCAAGGGAATCAAGACAATCCCATTCCACCATAGTCAATGCATCCCGTGTGTCAAAAAATACCATCGGCTGACGGTATCGACTCTTCACCACCTACAAAATAAAACAACAGAAAAACATTAAAACATGGGAACAAAAAAAACTGTACAACACTAAAACAAATATACAACAATGTATACAAACTGTACAATAAAAACACTTAATAAACTGTATAGCAACATTAAAAAAATGATGCACAGTACAAACATTAAAAAAAACAAAAAAACAAAAAACAAAAAAAATCAATCACTAAACAACACAAAATAATACAAAAATTTTTAACCTAGGGTTTTTAACTCTAGTTTAAACTGAAAAAAAAAAAAAAATAACAACATTTTTAACCTAGGGTTTTTAACTCTAGTTTAAACAAAAAATAAAATAAAACCAGTTTTTTAAACCTAGGGGTTTACCTTAGTTTAAATTGAAAAACAAAATAACAAAATAACAACATTTTTAACCTAGGGTTTTTAACTCTAGTTTAAACAAAAAATAAAATAAAACTAGTTTTTAAAACCTAGGGTTTTACCTTAGTTTAAAATGAAAAACAAAAAAAACAAAATAAAACCAGTTTTTTAAACCTAGGGTTTAACCTTAGTTTAAACTGAAAAACAAAAAAATAAAATAACAACATTTTTAACCTAGGGTTTTTAACTCTAGTTTAAACAAAAAACAAAATAAAACCAGTTTTTTAAACCTAGGGTTTTACCTTAGTTTAAACTGAAAAACAAAATAACAAAATAATAACATTTTTAACCTAGGGTTTTTAACTCTAGTTTAAACAAAAAGCAAAATAAAACCAGTTTTTTAAACCTAGGGTTTCATCGTAGTTTAAAATTAATACCAAAAAATAAAATAAAAACAAATTTTCAAATAGGGTTTTGATCTTAGTTTAAACAACGCCACACAAAATACAAATACAAAACAATTAAACTAGGGTTTTGATCTTTGTTTAAATAGAAAAATGAAATACAAAATAAATTAATTATGGTTTTGAACTGTACAATAAAAACACACAAAATAAAGAGAAGGAGCACCTACCGGTCTTGCCTCGGCTCTGCCACTCGAAGATCCGGTCTGTGCACTCATTGTATCCATGAAATATCGACAGTGCTCCACTATGCAAACTCGAACTCCTCCTCACAGCTCCAAATCGTCAGAAAAACAAAGTGCACATGAGCCCAAAACCTAGTTTTGGCCCTTATATAGGCTCTTAGGCCTGTAATCATTCCACCCTAGGATGAGCACTCTAGTTAGTGCTTGTCCCACCCTAGTATGATTACAAAATTGGTATTCGTCCCACCTTGGGACGATTACAGAGCAATAAAATCAATAACAACCAAAATGGCATCCAACATGCACCAAAAATAGCAATAAACTTGTTGAACAAAGGCACCTTTGCGCCTGTGATTCTAGGTATCAAAAACTAACGTTGGGGTTACAAATCCTCACTATCCTACTCCCTAAGAAGGCTACCATAATCGGACCGCTCCACAGGAGGATGTGTTTTTTAGAATTTCATCCCCAAAAGTCATCACAAAAAGGGTCCAAACCCACCCAAAAATAGCAATAAAATTGCCTAATAAAGGCACCTTTGCACCTGCAATTCTAGGAATCCAAAACTGATGTCGAGGCCACAAATTATCAATATCCTACTCCCTAAAAAATCTACCATACTTAGACTGCTCCACGGGAAGATGTATTTTTGACAATTTTAGCCCCAAAAGGTGTCAAAAAAAGGGTCATAGCCCACCAAAAATAGGTCCAATTGTTGGGAAGCTGCATAAGCGTTCAATGAAAAACAACTGAAGGCACCCTTAAAAAAGTCATCTTGGGTCAAGCAACTCATCGCTTTTCTCATGTCTGTCATTCCCTCATCGATTCGTCGCTTGAGGGGGTAGTCACACTTAGTCAGAAATAAAAAAATACACACCCAATAAAGGAAATGGTATGCATTCAAAAAATCATTGACAAAGACAATCATGCTCCTACTTGGGGCAAAAAACAAGCAATAATCACAAGATGATAAAACACTTGGCATTCTAGAATCATTAACTCAAGGTTCTCACAAAAAAAAGGTTGAGCCCTTTGCGTATTCATGACTGAACAATGTCCAAGATCAAGTAACACCTCACCAAAAAAAGGTTAACACTTGAATTAAGCTCCTTAGCTCGTGGAAATCAAGGATTCAAGAATGCATGCCCTTTCCATACTTGGGGCATCAAAAGTTGGTTAGGTAACCAAGAAACCCTAATTATTAAGTGCTTTAGTTATCTATTTTTTCTAAGCACTACCCCATGCATAGTGCATCCCAAAAAGGGGCATCTGTAGACACCAAAATAGCACCAATATGATCATGTGGATACAAGCACTAATCGAATTGGCATACATAGCCCCTAGGGCAGCCCCTAGAGGTTAAACAGTGGTCCTAACCACTCCCAAAGTAGTTTTAGAAGGTCATAGGTTAATTTTACACCTTTCAAGAACCCTAATACTTACTCGTTCCACCCTGGGGCAAATAGAATGCTATTCGCCCCACCCTGGGATGATTAGCAGCTATCACTCTAGGGTGGGGCGAATAGCAGGTTTGATAGGCAAAAAGTCAAACATTGACAAATGATAGCTCAGATCCACCACTAAACTCCACCTTCAATGCATGGGAGTGCGAGTGAGCTTTTTGAGCTCAAAGAGGTAGTCATAGAGGCAGTCATGGAGCCCTTAATTAGGGAGGAATCTTCTCTCCCCTGGGAAGGCATGATGGCCAAGTGGCACCATGCATGCACGTTCAAAGCATACCTTCAGGTATATAAAATGGTGAGTCTTCTCACCCCAAGAAAATTACAGAGGAGGAGCATTTGGAGGAACAAAGTTCTTTTGGAAGGGAGGTTATTAGGTGAACATTGGAAGCGCAATCCAAACCCAAAACCTAAACATTTTTCCAAAATACCCCACCCAATTTGATGAAACAACCCCCTAGGAGGTTTTGGACCCGTCCCAAGTGGATTGGTGTTGAAACCAATCCCCAAAAGGTGGGAGTCCTGCCCCCGGGCACCCCCCACACTACTGTAGTCCTAATCGTCCTACCCTAGAGTGATTAGAAATATATAGCATATTTCTTCACTATTTATTTTGCATATTATTTTATGTCATTCATATATGCTGCCATTCAAATTTCATGCCATTCTAATGAGTTTTGACTGTATTTTCATTGTTTTTCGCTTCCACTAACGTACAGGGAGAATATTCGGATACAGGGCAATCAGGGCAAAATATGCAAAAAACCGACCTTCTGGGTCATCTCAAAATTCCCTATTTTGCCTAACCCCAACTTTGTAGGTGTTTTGGAGGCCTCTGGATGGGACATTTAGAAGGATGATTTTTGATGTTTTATGACAGTCCTAATCGTCCCACCCCAGAGCTATTAGAAATCTACAATATATTTGTTGATTGTTCCTTTTGCAGTGTGTTCATGATGGTTTTTGCATGATTTTGTTAAAATTTCATCTTATTCTGACATGTTTTGATTACCATTTTAATTATTTCAAGCATGTATTAATTGGAGGCCTTGGGGATTGCATGTTTCCCTCCATCCGTAGGTGCTATTAATCATTTTCTGTTTCTATGAATGTAGGATATTGACACCGAAGGGGATCAAGGAACTACAGATGCATTCACACAAGTGGCGGTGACATTTGTCCCACCCATTTCAAATGTGGGCACGCGGAAGATCCCGAAGGGAAGTGCACCATCTGTGGTGTAACAAACCTATATCTAACGCTCCTGGCACCTAAAAAGGAAGGAGACGTATTGTAACCTGATATCAAAGCAAAATCAATAAAAATAAGGGCTGCACTTTATATTTGCTTTATATCTCATTTCAGTTTGTTTGTTTTCCCTTTTCATGCATTTTAGTTATTTCTTCATTCGTAGGACTTAGCATTTCGTATGCTTTTGTTTTGCATCGCACCCGATATGCCATTGCTTCTATATCCTCAGTGATTTCAATGGAAGATGTATGTCATAGCGCATTGGTAGGTGGCACCAGCATTTTTAAGGCCAAAGGGCATAACATTATAACAAAATGTTCCCCAAGGCATTGTGAACGCCATTTTTAGTTGATCATCGAGATTGATACGAATCTGGTTATATCCCGAGAAACCATCCATGAGGGAAAGCATTTCGTGGCCTGCTGTAGCATCTACCAATGTGTTGATGCTAGGAAAGGGGAAATCATCCTTGGGACTCACTTAGGGTACTTAGGGTAATTAGTGCATATGTGAATCCTCCCGTCAGGATTGATGGGTACTTAGGGTTTTTAACCTTAGTTTAAACTCAAAAACAAAAAATAAAATAAGAACACAATTTTTAACCTAGTGTTTTAGCCTTAGTTTAAACTCAAAAATGAAAAACAAAAAAACAACATAAAAATAAAATTTTAACCTAGGGTTTTTAACTCTAGCTTAAACTGAAAAACAAAAACAAAAATAACAACATTTTTAACCTAGGGTTTTTAACTCTAGTTTAAACAAAAAACAAAATAAAACCAATTTTTAAACCTAGGGTTTAATCGTAGTTTAAAATTAATACAAAATAAAATAAAATAAAAAATAAAAACAATTTTTCAAACTAGGGTTTTGTACTTAGTTTAAAGAACGTCGCACAAAATACAAATACAAAGCAATTAAACTAGGGTTTTGATCATAGTTTAAACATAAAAATGAAATACAAAATAAGTTAATTACGATTTTGAACTGTACAATAAAAACAAACAAAATAAAGAGGAGCACCTACCAGTATTGCCTCAGCTCTACCACTCGAATATTTGGTCCGTGCACTCATGGTATCTTTGAAATCTCGACAGTGCTCCACTACGCAGACTCGAAATCCTCCTCATAGCTCCAAATCGCCAAAAAAACCAAGTGTAAAAGAGCCCAAAACCTAGTTTTGGCCCTTATATAGGCTCTTAGGCCTATAATCATTCCACCCTAGGATGAGCACTCTAGTTAGCACTTGTCCCACCCTGGGACGATTACAAAATTGGTATTCGTACCACCCTGGGATGATGACAAAGCAAGAAAATAAAAAACCAAAACTACATCCAACATGCACCAAAAATAGCAATAAAATTGCCGAACAAAGGCACCTTTGCACCTATGATTCTAGGCATCCAAAATCGACGTTGGGGTCACAAATCCTCACTATCCTACTCCCTAATAAGGCTACCATAGCCGGAATTCTCCACGGGTGGATGAATTTTCGAGAATTTCATCCCCAAAATGCGTCACAAAAAGGGTCCAAACCGAGCCAAAAATAGCAATAAAATTGTTGAACAAAGGCACCTTTGCACCTGTGATTCTAGGCATCCAAAACCAATGTTTGGGCCACAAATTATCAATATCCTACTCCCTAAAAAGGCTACCATAGTCAGTATACTCCACGGGAAGACAAATTTTTGACAATTTCAGCCCCAAAAGGCATCACAAAAAGGGTCACAACCCACCAAAAATAGGTCCAATTGTTGGGAAAGTACATAAGCGTTCAACGAAAAACAACTGTAGGCACCCTTAAAAAATTCATCTTGGGTCAATCGACTCATCGCTTTTCTCATGTCGGTCATTCCATCATCGATTCATTGCTTGAGGGGGTAGTCACACTTAGTCACCAATCAACAAATACACACCCAATCAAGGAAATGACATGCATTCAAAGAATCATTGACAAAGACAATCACGCTCCTGCTTGGGGTAGCAAACAAGCAATAATCACAAGCTGATCAAACACTTGGCATTCTAGAATCATGAACTCAAGGTTCCCATAGACAAAAGGTTGTGCCCTTTGCCTATTCATGACTAAACAATATCCAAGATCAAGTAACACCTCACCAAAAAAGGTTAACACTTGAATTAAGCTCCTTAGCTCGTAAAAAGGAAGGATTCAAGAATGCATGTCCTTTCCATACTTGGGGCATCAAAATTTGGTTAGGTTACCAAGAAACCCTAATCATTAAGTGCTTTGGTTATCTATTTTTTCTCAACACTGTGCCACGCACAGTGCATCCCAAAAATGGGCATCTGTAGACACAAAAACAACACCAATATGATCATGTGGATACAAGCACTGACCGAATTGGCATACATAGCCCCTAGGGCAGCCCCTAGAGGTTAAACAATGGTCCTAACCACTCCCAAAGCAGTTTTGGAAGGTCAGAGGTCAATTTGGCACCTTTCAAGCACCCTACTCCTTACTCGTTCAACCCTGGGGTGAATAGAATGCTATTTGCCCCACCCTGAGATGATTAGCAACAATCACACCAGGGTGGGGTGAATAGCAGGTTTGACAAGCAAAAATTCAAACCTTGACAAATTATTTTTGCAAGAGATATAAATTATTGTTGTAACACATAGAATTTTATTCATTGATTCACTACCTTGCAATACAATACTCTTTAATAAATTATGATATTTCAAACCTTATTTCTTGATGCTACTACACCACTCTAAAAACCATAATGATAAAATCCATATGATCTAATCTAACTATGCATAGATTGTGTAGACACCAAAACAACACCAATCTATTCATGTGGATACAAGAACTGACCGAATTGGCATACATAGCCCCTAGGGCAGCCCCCAGAGGTTAAACAGTGGTCCTATCCACTTCCAAAGCAGTTTTGGAAGGTCAGAGGTCAATTTGGCACCTTTCAAGCACCCTGCTCCTTACTCGTTCCACCCTGGGGCAAATAGAATGCTACTCTAAACTAATGAATCATGATTTTCTGTCTTTAAATTTATATTTTTATCCTTGCACTCATATTTTTTATTTTACCATATGACTTTCTATATTACATTTGCTCATTTTTTCAACTTATTTTGTTCTTCTTTAATAAAATTACTTTCACGCTTTTTCACATTAAAAATTAATTTTTCAACAAAATATACCTTGTTATATATTCATATAGAAATATAAAGGAAGCTTCATGCAACAATGGTAAATTTTTTGAAGTATGAGAAGTTAATCTTAGCATCGACATGCAAGATTTTTTGTATGTGGGAAAAAATAAATAAGAAGAGAAGGGAGAAATTCACCTTTAATATAAATTTTGTTATATCATTATCATGTTGATGGATAAGTAATTATTTCAAATTTATCTACCAAAGAAGAAGGATAAATCTTATGATACCTTTAAGGAATATACATCTATCATGCTCACTTATCCCACTAAAATCCCTAAATATATATATAATGAGGGATCATTTATTTCCTGATGAAACTATTACATTTTGATGTTATTTTTACTCTCTTTTTTAATTTATCTATGACACTATCTATGGTTATGGTATTTATCTTTAAATATATTTTTTACTATTTTTGAGTAAGATAATAACATTACCTAGTCAAATTCAAATTTATTATAATTAAGTGGATATTTGATATAGGTTTGGGTGGTAGGATAAGATGTGCATAAAACCATCTTGAAGGTCAAGAAAAATAAAAATCTAACTTTGAGTGATTATTTATCAAATCATTATGTACTTAAACTTTATATTTCTATATTTTACCTTTGTTTTCTTTATGATTTAAATAAAGAGGTTCCTAGATACTAATTGATGTGTATCTTTTCCAAGTGAAGGTTGTAAAGGAAGCTCTTTGTCTAGGTAATATTGTATTTAGGAGCACCCTCATAATATACTCTTTTACATTATTATACAAAGGAATATAAAGGTATGTTAATAATAAATTTTTAATTTTAGACCATAAAATATCCATAATGATATGTGATTTGTGTAAAAAGGTTTTAGGGGCCCTAAAATAATTCAAATTACTTGTTAAGTGAGGTGCATTAAATTCAATATTAAATAATGTAATAGAAGAGTCTTCGTGCATCTATTTACCCAAAATAAGGATCTAAAGTTGAAGCTTGATAATATTGAAAAGTAAGTGAACCAAGATGGTCTAGATGATCATCATAGAAGGACTGAATGCTAGATCTTAGTTCATTATCATAATATTATGGCTTGTGAATAAGTGTTTTGGAAACTAAATTAAGATTATTTTAGCTTAAATAAGGCGGTAGAAACACTATATTCTTTCATGTGTCTACCCTAATACATAGATATAGAAATAAGATAAATAAGTTGGTTAGGGATCATGGCTCGGTAGTAGCAAAACCAAAGGATGTTAGGGTAGAAGTTGTAAATTATTTTTAGATCTCTTGGGAGAACCTATGGTGATGAATGGTGAAGTTGAAAGTAAACTCCCTCCTAATATTTCATAATTGGTGACTGATTAGATGAATTGTTATCTTATGACCCCCTTTATATATGAGGAAATTAGAATGGCCATGTTTAGTCTGGGTGGGGAAAATACCCTAGGATTGGATGGTTTTTCAACTGCTTTATTTCAAAAGTTTTAGACTTTTGTAGGATCAGATGTTACTGAGGCTATCAAGGAGATTTAGAGAACCCAATACCTGCCTAAGGATATCAATTCTTCTTTTTTTACTTTGATCCAAAAAGTACAAAGAGCAAGACATGTTAAAATCTAGGCCTATCAGTTTGTGCACCAATAGGTTAAAGAGGGTTCCACATTTTATTATCACATATAAGCATGGTGGTTTCGTTAAATATCGACAAATTTTGGATAGCATAATTACCATTCATGAGGTTATTCATTTTACGAAAAAAAGTAAGAGGGTTGTTATGCTTCTAAAGTTAGATATGAAAAAATCTTACAATCGAGTTTCTTGGAACTTCTTGACCAATGTCCTATTGAAATTTAGCTTTTAGAGTAAATGGGTAGGGTTGATTAAAAAGTATTTTTCATTTTCTATGTTTTTAGTCTTGGGAAATGGAGTCTTTTTTGGAGTATTGGTAGAATTTTATTCAATGTAGACAAAAATTTATAGGAGATTAGTTAAAGTATTATTAGGAGTATTTGGTGTGTTCACTTCCAAGAGCAAATTTATTTCTAACCTATAAAGTAATAAAAATAAAAACTGAATCTCAAGGAGAATATTTTAAAGAGATATTTTTGCATTTAGTGGTATCATAATTTATTTAGAAGCATTCTAGGTTTGTTGGAGGTATATTTAGAGGTATGTAACATTTTCAAACGCTTCATTTTGTTAGAGATACCCCCAATATTTTATTTTTACTAGGAGTAATAGTTTCTCAACCCAATTGACTTGAAATTAAACTCCTAATATAAAAGGTTGAGATTGTTGGTCGATGTCTTAAAGCTCCACATGGAAGAGAGTATATATGAGATTGAAGCACATTGAAAAAATGGCATTCAGGGGAGGAGAAAATTGCTTTTATGTTCGTCGATCACGAGAGCCTCTTTCGTTGCCATCATGAATGTCGTTCGTCATTGTTTGTGAGTGCCTCCTTCACTACCACCATGAGTGCTCTTCATTGATGTTCGAGTGTCATTATTTGTCCTTCCTTCACTTCCATTGTGAGTATATTTTATTGCTATTTGTAAGTGTTTTTGTTTACCATTCAGGAGAGTATCTTGTTGCCATTCAAAAGAATTCTATGTTGTCATTTGTGAGGGTCACTTGTTGCCATTCGAAAGAATTCTATGTTATCATTTGTGAGGGTCACTCATTGCCATTTGAGAGAGTTTTGTATTATCATTTGTAAAAGTCATTTGTTGTCATTCGAGAGAGTCATTCGTTGCCATTTAGGAGAGCTTTTTAGTGTCATCCATGAGAATTCCATGTTATCATTTGTGAGTCTCACTATTTTAGTGAGAGTCCCTTGTCACCTGTTGTAGAAGTTTCTCATCCCAGTTCAAAATATTTTGTTGGTGTTCATAATTACAATTTGTTTCTACCATCCATGAGAGTTCATTACCACTGTTCAATTTTTGCCATCTAAAAGAAGTAAGGTCAGTTATACAAGCTAAACTAGAACTATATATTTGTAAGAAAAATAGAAGTGAGAAAGCATGTGTTAAATAGATTGACCATTTGAAGCTTCCAACACTAGTATATCATTCTCTATATGTTCATAAGAATAGACAAATACTAGGTAGATTACATTTTGGATTGAAGAAAGCAAACTCTAGAAAAGGGAAGAATCCATAGAGCATGAGCATGATATTTGTGATAAGTTAAGGACAAAATTTGGGATAAGTTGAGGACTGAAATTATGATGAATTAAGGGTAGAAATTGTGCATGAATTAAGAAAAAATTTTAAGCAGGGTTAGAGAAAATTTATGAGCAAGTTTGGAGCAGATTTGAGTAGATTTTGTGAGTAGGATTGAGAAATTTTGAGTAGTGATAGTAAGAAGATATGAGTAGGTTTGATGAGAATATTTGAGCAATTTTGATGAGCAGATTTGAGCAAGTTTGATGAGGATATTTGAGCAGAGTTGTGAGAAAAATTTGAGCAGAGTTGTGAGCAAGTTTTTGGAATAGAGTTTTGAGCAAGCTTTGGAGTAGACCAAAGAAAAGGGTATTGGTGTATTATATGGATAGAGGTCCATGAACCAGAATAGAGGGGATTGGTGTCTCTTATGGATAGAGGTCCATGAACCAGAGTAGAGGGGCTTGGTGTCTATTATGGATAAAGGTCCATGAACAAGAGCAAAATAAGATTGGTGTCTCTTGTGGATAGAGGTCTATGAAAAAGAGAAAAGGGGATTGGTATCTCCTATGTATGGAGTTCCATAAACTAGAGCAAAGGAGATTGATATCTCCTATGGATAGATATCCACAAACTAGAGCAAAGGGGATAGGTGTCCACAAACATTGTAATGGGAAATGAGTTCTCAAGAATTTTGTTGATAAATTTATAATAAATATTTCTCCATGGATGTAGTCCACATTGGGTAGACCACGTTAAATATGTGTCTCTTAGGTGTGTGATGATTTGTGCATTATTTAATTATTGCAATTTATAATATTGGATGATATTACTTTGGAAAGAAAAGTAAAAGTTTATTCTTATACTGTTCACCCTCGCTCTCAGTATCCAGCTAATTTTCCCCAAAATGTAGGTAGTAGCAGTGAAGAAGAAAAGGATTACAAGAAAAAGAAGGAATTAAAGTTGAAAGTTTTATTATGAAGAGAAAAATAGGCATGGTCAAGACAAGAATAAGAAGAAGATATTTCAAAGGCACAAGAAGAGTTTTTATGATGAAGAAGCAAGTAGTGCTTCAAGTGAGAGTGATGAATGTCTCCCCAATAGTGATAAATAAGAAATTCTATTTTTGGCTATAGAAGATAAAGAAGATACTCCTATTATTGAAGATCTAGAAAAAGAGAAAGATTTAGAAAAGGAAGATGAAGCCATAGTTGATATGGAAGAACTTGTTGTTGATATTAAAGAATTAAAAAGGGAGAACTTAGGATTGAAGGTTCAAGTTAAATAGGATGAAAAAACAAAGGCAAAACTTCTACAAGATCTCACTGATTTAAAAGTTATGGTTAAAGAGGTAAAGAAATTGAATAAGGTATGGCTGAGCAGTTAAAAGTAAAAGAGCTAGAATGTGAAAGATTAAAATATGAAGTTATCTCTCTAAATAAGAGACTTAGTAAATATCTCGATAAGTTATCATGGTTTAAGAAAATTTCAAAAACCTTGGATGTTATTCTCAAGATACAGAGATATCCATTTATTAAGACTAAAATTGGTTTTGGAGAAGATTAAGAGAAACAAGAAGAGGAGTCAAGATCAAAAGAAATATAAGCATCAAAGAAGGTATTTGAAGAAGAGCCTAAGACCTACTCTAATAATTTGAGAAGTGGAAGCATAAAATATGAATAAAATAATGCACCATTAAGTCATAGGGACCATCGCAGGAAATGAAAAGAAAGAACCATGTGATCATATCATCCAAGGTAAGATGAATATCTCTTCCAAGGTTATTGCTACTCATGTAATATTTTTGGTCATAAATATATACATTGAAAGGTTCATGGTAAGAATTATTATGGCTTCACCAAGAGAAATTTCAAGTCATTTGCACTTATCAACATCATGTGTTTCAATTGCAATAATTTTGGGCATAAAATTAAATGGCGTAGAACATACTTCTGAAACTTATAAATACAAGCAAGAAAAAGGATTCTCAAAATGTTCAAAGAGGTATGAATTCAAAATTTTGGAGAAAGAAAATTGAAAAAAAGAAGAGCATTGTAAGTTGGAAGTAGTTCTACTACCATCTCAAAATTTATCACCTCAAAAATGAGGTAGTGAGGGGGCTGTATTAAGTGTCTTATTCTTTAGCCCCAAGTATCCCTTTGCCATTGATGTCAAAGGGAGAGAGAATTTAGTGAAGGGTATCAGCTTGTCAAGGGGAGCAACTTGAGAAGAAGACAATTTTCTTTGAAGGGTTACCATCAATGATAAAGGGGGAGATTTTTGGAATAATTGAGTTGTCATTGATGTCAAAGGTTGTTTTGATTGATAACAGTTGTCATTGATGTCAAAGTTTGTTGTGGTAGAAAGCAAATCATGATGTGTTGGAGCAAACTATGCAAAATATAAAGTGTGAACTTTAATATTTAAATATTAGAGTGGGATATATTAAAGTAAAGGTTAAAAGTTTAAATATTTAAATCAATGATTTAAATATTTTATATGAAGTGGAAGGTTGATATTGTGGACTGAGTTCTGAAAGTGCCACAAGGAAGAGAGTATATATATGAGATTGAAGCACATTGAAAAAAGGTATTCAGGGGAGGATAAAATGGCTTTGTTGTTTGCATATCATGAGAGCCTCTTTTGCTATCATCATGAATGTCATTCATTGCTTTTTGTGAGCTTCCTTTTTTGTCGTTCGTGAGTGCATCCTTTTATTCCATCATGATTGATTTTCATTTCTATTCGAGAGTGTCATTGTTCAACGTTCCTTCACTACCATTGTGAGTATCTTTCATTGCTATTTGTAAGTATATTTGTTTACCATTTGGGAGAGTCTCTTATTGTCGTTCAAAAGAATTCTATGTTGTCATTTGTGAGGGTTACTTGTTGCCATTTGAAAGAATTTTATGTTATCATTTGTGAGGGTCAATCATTGCTATTCAAGAGAGCTTTGTATTGTTGTTTGTAAAATTTATTCATTTTCATTCAATAGATTCACTCGTTGCCATTCGGGAGAGCTTTTCAGTGTCATCCATGATAATTCCATGTGATAATTTGTGAGAGTCTTTTGTTGTTTTAGTGAGAGTACCTTGTGTCACTTGTAGAAGTTTCTCACCCTATTTCGAAAGTGTTTGTTGGTGTTCACAATTGTAATCTATTTATACCATCCATGAGAGTTCATTACCATTATTCGAGGTAGTTCTGCGTTGTTTGCTATCACTATTTCATAATAGCTATTAGTGAAATCCATTGATATATGAGGATTATTCATTGGTTTCTGCCATCCAGACGAGAGACACTAAAACTTCCAAGGTTATGGAAGATGTGCTAGAGAAGACCAAGAAAATTCTTGCAAAGAAGACATTATATTTACATGCATTGAAAGAGTTAAGGACAAATTTTAGGGTTGAGCACTTCAATGATTGTTATCCATATTTCACCTGATATAAGATAGAGCCATCGTGATTTACAATGATGCAAAATATGGAAGACCATATTGAATTTCGTGGTAAGTTTGGTTGCTGATAGGCATTGAAATCATCTCTACGCAAAATATTATTTACGAAGACAAAGAAGGACAACATGGTCAAAAGAGCATTGATTGACATATCTACCTCAAAGCATAGTGTGTTCAAGATTCCCCTCAACATATAGTGTATAAGCGACAGTTTGAATTGCATTGGTAAATATTTGAGATGAGATACCTAGGTTCGAGTCTCATGCATGATAAATTTTTGTAAAGTGTGGCAAATAAATATTTCAAAGGAAGAGGTTTCATTTTTGACGTTGGTAGCCAAAAAGGTACATTATGATAATTTTATTTTGTGGAGTAATTAAAATTGATGACATTGTTGTGAAGATATTGGAAGCTTTTGTTTTGTATGTTCTCATCTATTGCATGGTCATTGAAGTTTTTATTTGAAAAAGCAAATATAGAGTGTGAAGCATTCAAGTGTCAAAAGGAAAATTCAGCCATCTAAAAGAAGAAGTAAGGTCAGTTATACAAGCTAAACTAGAACTATATCTTTGTAAGAAAAATAGAAGTGAGAAAGCATGTGTTAAATAGATTGACCATTTGAAGCTTCCAACACCAGTATATCATTCTCTATATGTTCATAAGAATAGATAAATACTGGGTAGATTACATTTTGGATTGAAGAAAGCAAACTCTATAAAAGGGAATAATCCATAGAGCATGAGCATGATATTTGTGATAAGTAAGTTGAGGACTAAAATTATGATGAATTAAGGGAAAAAATTATGATGAATTAAGGACAAATTTTAAGCAAGGTTAGAGAAAAGTTATGAGCAGGTTTGGAGAATATTTGAGCAGATTTTGCAAGCAGGATTGAGAAAGTTTGAGAAGTTATAGTAAGTAGATATGAGCAGGTTTGATGAGCATATTTGAATAGGTTTGATGAATATATTTGAGCAGGTTTGATGAGTAGATTTGAGTAGAGTTGTGAGAAATATTTGAGTAGATTTGTGAGTAAGATTTGAGTAGAGTTGTGAGAAAGTTTTGGAATAGAGTTTTGAGAAGGCTTTGGAGTAGACCATATCAAAGGGGATTTGTGTCTCCTATGGATAGAGGTCCATGAACCAGAATAGAGGGGATTGGTATCTCTTGTGGATAGAGGTCCACGAACTAGAGCATAGGGGATTGATGTCTACTATGGATAGAGGTCGACAAACTAGAGCAATATGGGATTGGTATCTCCTATGGATAGAGGTCCATGAACCAAATCAAAGGGGATTGGTGTATCCTGTGGATAGAGATCCACAAACAAGAGCAAAGAGAATTGGTGTCTCCTATGGATAGAGTCCTATGAACCAACATAAAGGGAATATGTGTCTCCCATGGATAGGTGTCCATAAAAATTGTAATAGGAAATGAGTTCCCAAGAATTTTATTGAGAAATTTATAATAAATATTTCTCTGTGGATGTAGCCCACATTGGGTGAACCATATTAAATATGTGTCTCTTATGAGTGTGATGATTTATGCATTATTTCATTATTGCAATTGATAAAATTGGATGATATTGCTCTAGAAAGAAAAATAAAAGTTTGATCTTATACTATTCACTCCCCCTCCCTTAGTATAAGCTTGTGTTCTTCATCAAGCACTTAAGATCTCAAGTATCTTCAATCAATAAATAATATTAAATCAAGCTTTCTCAAGAAGGATAAATCAATCTTGGCATATCAAAGCTACAATTTTGCTTGGACTATGCTCTGTCCCCTTTTGGTTTTTATCATTTTTATCTTACAACTCTATAATATTTGGTTTTATTTCATGCTAACCTTGTCTTGATCATCATACTTACATTTAGCTTGTAATATTATATTTTATCATAATTAGCTTATGTTTTCATCCAATAGCCTCTCTATCATATTGTTGTAAGTATTACATTATTTTTCCCCCTTGTAAATATTAGTTTGGTAGTTGATTTATATTTTATATAATGTATGTGTCAATAAGAGAGAAAGTGCAAGGTATCAAGATAGAGAATGAAGAGTCACATTGATATGTGACAAGATGAGAGTTTTGTATTTATGAGAGGAATATGAAAGGATGCATCTCCCGAATGTTTGAGGAGAGCAATAGTTAAAGTACTAAAAAGTATGGTAAAATTATATATTGGAGATAAAGCTCCATGTAATATAATCAATCAGTATCATTCTTGTAATCCTATGATATAGAATATATTAGAAATATATATTTGTGATATATTCATTTTTTGTAATACATTATTATTTTATGTGAGCATTTATGTTATTTATTCTTGATATGAGATAAGATTCATGTAAGAAAATAGTCCTAGAAATCTAACATTGGTATCAAATCTACACTTTATCTAGTTTGAGTTTGTTGAAGAGATTGAGGAAATTTGAATGTGAAGAATTTATTGGAAGATTGTCGGATTGCATTTAAACTTGTGTATTCTATAATGTACACAAACCTAAACGAGACAAGGTTAATTTCTTGGTGAGATTCAACCTAATGAGTTTTGTGTAGTTTGTAAAATTTAGGGGGTTGCATGTGAGCCTAAAAATCAAGCCATCCATCAATTGTTTTAGGGATATCAATAAAAAAGTTATGAGGTTGTGTGCTTGAAGGTTTCTTACAAGTATTTGTTGAATGAATATGGAATTTATCATTTAAAGGAGTGGGTTCATTCCTTTATAATTACCATTCCAGTTAAGTGGGGTATAAGAGTTACTAGTCGTCATACTACTCGACCTTGCCCACCTTAACATAGACTTGAAAATTTTGAAGCTAGAACTACAATTGATGCATGGTAGAACAATAGTTGGTGGTAAAGAATTGTGTTTATTATTGAGGAACTATTTGATGAATTAGAAGTACTCTTTTCTGGTGAAAATATTTATTCAACATTCAAGAAGTGTGATTTGCATCCTTCTAGAGAGTGCATTAGTAACTAGTGGATTGGTGTGGAAAATAGTGCAAATATGGAAACAAAAGTGAATTAAGAGATCATATTGACTATTCAAATAGGAAGTTATGTATTATTTCACAAATTGTAGCACAATACAACTCTAGAAAATAATGGCATTAAAATTAAGAAGAAAATAATATTATGTTCAACATAAAGTTATAGAGAAGCATAAAAGTGTGAACATAACCAGACTTAAAGACCTATAATGTTGAGCTAATAGTAAGGAAAAGTATAAAGAATATACGAGAATAAAAAGGTATATTAATGTAGGGTAGATAGGATTCAAAAGCAAATTTGGACAAGCCCTTCATAAAAGATATTGAGAAATACCAAAAGTATTGGACAATGCCTTGATCAAAGGACATCTGAGATATTAACAAAATTCTAGACAAAGGATAGTGAGTAGTGGAAAACACATAGGGTAGTGGATAGTGTGCAGTGTCTTGGACATCTAAACATAAAACAACATCCTATGGTGTCCTACATTGAGAAGTGTTGGGTAACATTCTAGAATGAAGCACAGAGCCAACAAACAACAGAGCAGTGTGGAAGGTGAAGCGTTTAGTCTGCAAGAGAAGGAAATATGTTGAAAATTGGTCTAAAGGATGTGAAATGATAGAGAGTGAAACATTTTATTGTGAGAATAGGCACCAAAGTCTAACTTGAGTGCTAAACATAATTCAGCTACGTTTGTAATACCCACAATATAGGTTTTTTATTTTAAGATTTGAAATAATGACAACAATTGAAATGTTGAACACCACCTCAAAATGTAATACCATCTATATATGCAAGGAGATAAAATATTCATAATTTCCCTAGAGACACATGTCAAGAACCTTATCACGTACTTGGATAAGCATTCAAATCAAAGTCTCATTGTAGAACATGAATGCACAGGAGGTTGATAAAGGTATTTTTGAGTTTTAGGGTTTTATAAGGTTTTTATTAATGTTAGGAGTTATAAGGTGGAGGTTAGATAATTTATTAAATAAATGGAGTGATAAGTAGTGTTTATTAGTTTGATTAACTTTATTGGAGTGATAAGTAGAATAAGGTTTATAGATTAAAGTTGGAGTAATAAGTTGTTTAATTTGAATATTTACTTTTTGAAGTCTTTGATTAAGAATGGAGTGATAAGGAATGAAAATAGTTTATTTTGTTTTTAAAGTTTTAATTTTTTTTCAAGTATATCTAATTTGCCTTTATTTTATTTTTTTAACGCAAATAAACATTTTTGAATTTTTGCAACATTAGTTATTTGGGAGACAAAAGTATTTCTACACCAAAATTTAGGAAAACAAAATTTAAAAATTTTATTTTTAGTTTTTGAACCTAGGGAGACAAGGTTATCTACTCCATGGGAATTAAATTAGAAACTTTGATTTATTTTCTAAACCTAGGAGTTAAAATGTTATCAACATCAAATGAACATGGCAAGTAAAAATAAGAAAAAAAAAAAATAAATGATAAAAAAATAGAAATACAAAAATATGAGTGGTTAAAAACAAATGAAGAAGAAAACTTATGTTTTGAAGAAGAACATATATACATTCAGAATGTCCCACTAGAAGAGACTAAGAAAAAATTACAAGTTTTAAAATGTTGTACATAGTATATGATAAAAATATTGAAGGATAAAATGATACATCAATACAATAAAAGAGAGTCTTATAATCAATCATGAGAGAATCCAAAGATGAAAATGTTTCAATGTTTGGAAATTATCAAAGTTTAAAGCTTGATGAAGCATTTGAAGACTCTAAACGTGTTTTTACATTACCTAATGATATAGTAAAGATAATGTATATGGCATTAATATCTAATGAATTTATCAAAGGTAAGAATATAAAACAAGAGGAAATGACTAAATATTTGAAGAATAAGCTTGTTGATATTACCAGTGAAGCAAAAAATGGAGAATTTTTAATATTTCAACAATGCATGCAAAGTATTCTTAATGATGCTAATGATTGTTATGAAATTTTTGTTATTGTACCTGTTAGTCTATGGAAAATAATATACAAGGGAATAATCACTCTAAATGTTTCCAAGATAAGAAAACAAGGAAAGGTTGAAGAATTAGGAAATAAAACAATGATGAAAGATGTTTATTGTGATACAAATTATTTAAGGCCTATGACAGAAAATGAATGTTGTGATACCATAGAATTAAAGCTAATGATGAATAACACATATTGTGAAATCTAGTGATCTACATCAAAATGAAAAGAAAAATTGTGTTTCAAGCAACGATACTTGTGACTTAGAATTTATGATAAATATAGAAGAACTTTTTACAAAAATAGATGCCACCTATGACAAAGGATTTGAATAAAGTTCATGATTGTTAAAAAAATATTATGTTATTAAAATTGATGATGATATGGATTCAAATGATGATAGAGATAGTGATGGTCATAGTTGTGTTGCTGTTGATAGGGATTAATATGATGATAATTTTGGTTATTTTGAAATGATACTAAAGGCATTGCTTGAAAATTGTTAAATACAATAGGATATAAAGACACAGGTTTGGGAAAACATAGACAAGAAATGAAAGAGCTAATTATACAAAAAATGAGACCAAAATGTGAAGGTATTTGATATACAAGATAGATGAGAAACAATGAATCAGGAACTAAATTTATGATAGAAAATAGTGATATTAATCTATGACAAGGATTGATAAAATCAGTAACAATGAAGGAAAAACAAGAAATAATGAATTAAAAGAGGAAAAAGTAATACTATAAGAGGAAATAGATGTAATCATTGTGGTAGATATGGACATAAGATAGATAAATGTTGGAATCTCAATTGTTTTAAAATTTGTGGAAGACAATCAATCACAAATATTTTTTTATAAAAATAAAGGAAATATTACATATAAAAATGGATTGTGGATGGATAAACCTGAATGAGTGGAATAAGATAAAAGGAATGTTGTATATTTTATATAGAAAGAAACCAAGTATAATCAAATTTTTTTGAGGATATTATTAGTATTATAAATTATTATGACCCAAGCATAGCTTGGAAGATGGCCTATAGTGAAAGCACTTGTAGTGATGATCCTACAAATATGATAGTCTTATGAATGTTCTAGTGGATGACCTAGAGATAATGATAATCCAGAGGTGACCTAGAGGTAGAGTTCTAGAGGTAGTGATCCAAAGACAATGATCTAGTGGGAGTAATCCAAAGATAGTAACCTGGAGGTAAAGACCTAAAAGTAGTGACCTAAAGGTAGAGATTCAAAGACAGTGACCCAGATGCAGACCTAGTGGGAGTGACACAAAGGAAATGACCTAGAGGTAACTCATACATTGATCCAAATGAAGAAATAAATAATTTATAAAGAAAGACCTAATGAAGGTTGCATATATCCAACCATGGCAAAGTTAGAGCTGAAGAATGAAGAGAAAGAAGAATAAGAAAATGAAGGTAAAAAGCCTTCCTACAAAATAATGAAATATATGGGAGGAGGTGTTGGAAGTATTACATTATTTTTCCCCCACGTAAATATTAGTTTGGTATGGGATTTGTTTCCTACTACTCGTCCTCATTCTTACAGATTTTACTATAATCTCTATTTTTCTACTCCACCCTTGGCATAGGGTGGTTTTTTCTACATTCAGCTAGTTTTCCCCTACATGGGAAGTGGATCTCTATTTTTCTGCTCCACCCTTGGCTTAGGGTGGTTTTTTCTACATTCAACTGGTTTTCCCCTGCGTGGGAAGTGGTTTTTCTCTTGGCTCCTAGTTTCCCATGGGTGGTTTGGCACATTTCTCCTTTTCTTGCCCTTGGGATGTTTTAATTTTCAAGTTAGGCACCTATTTATTTTTCCCACCTCTGGGAAGTTTTAGATTTGGTTTTAGGTGGGATTTTTCATTATTTTCTGCTGCCTTCTCCATTTTCGCCTGGTGGGATTTTCAAAATTTGCTCTACACGAATTTCCTCATTGCTTTCCTAAATTGTTTCCTCAAGGCTTTCCTGAAGGTGTTCCTTAAGGATTTCCTCAAGCCTTTCCTAAAGGTGTTCCTCAAGGCTTTCCTTAAGCCTTTCCTATTGTCCATCCTTGGAATGTTCCTCTAGAAGTTTGATGTAATCAAGTTTTGGGATCCTTGATAAAAACCCACTTTTAATTTAACAAAAAAAAATATTAGTTTGGTAGTTGATTTATATTTAATATTATGTATGTGTTAATATGAGAAAAAGTGCAAGGTGTGAAGATAGAGAATTAAGAGTCATATAGATGTGGCAAGATGATATTCTTTTCTTTATGAGAGGAATATGAAAGGATGCATCTCCTAGATTCTTGAGAGCAATAGTTAGAATATTGAAAAGTCATGTAAAATTATATATTGGAGATAAATATTCATGCAATATAATCAATCAATATCATTCTTGTAATCCTATGATATAGAATATATTAGAAATATATATTTGTGATATATTCCTTTTCTATAATACATTGTTATTTTATGTGAAGCATTTATGTAATTTATTATTGATATGAGATAATATCAATATAAGCAAATAGTCTTGGAAAGCTAACACATATTGTATCTATCAAGGTCCCTACATCTCTTGGTATGGTATTTTCATTGTAGCTTTCATAAAACCATAAATTTTGTATTTAAACATCATTTTATTACACATTTAAGTGAAAGCATTAACAAATTGTAGGTTCTATGGTGCTATCACTCTCTATTTATAGAAATAAACACATAGAGCACAAGCATTGTCAATTAAAAAAAGTGTCTATAGTGTTATCACACTCTCAATGACACTTTTACCACTAGTTACATAGTCCATGCTTTATTACCTTATTGTTTTTAGCTCATAACTAAAGAGGGGTTTGATGCTGCCCAAGGTAGCCACATAATCTCCTCTAGCTTGGGTAGAACTATTTACCACTGATCTGCTCTTTTCTATCTATTTTTTAGGTAAGTAAAAGTGATATTATGATGCATTAGCACCAAAAACAATTCTATGAGCTCAAAACTTCTATGTTTATGGAAGAATCAAGTTTTTTTAACCCATATTTTTTTATTTTAGCAAGTAGATATTAGGAATTGTTACTTATTGTCTTGTATCTATTTCTATTTTTTGCGTATTCACTAAGGAAAAATAAAAGGAAACACTAGTTAGAATTTTAATAATGTAGGAGACCAACTAAATCTCCAATCTTGTCATCATTGAAAATTAATTGCACTTAGTTTGCATCTCCCTTGAAACCTTGATTTGAAAGAAAAATTATTTTTAGTTTTATCATACAAATAAAAAACATTTTAGTTATTAGGTCTTATTGTTGCATTTTTTTGATGCATTTATAGCTAATTAGGGCTTGATTAAGGTTAAGATTTGTTAAGGACATATTAGGAGAAATGTAGGTATTCTCTAACTAATCCATTGAACCCTAGGCATCAATCTCACAAACTACCCCTATATTCAAGTTGAGAAAGGACAGGAAGCTTAAAAAAGAATCCTTTTGTGATCCCTTTCTAATCCCCTTCATAACAAAAGTAGTGC
This sequence comes from Wollemia nobilis, assembly GCA_028583015.1. Taxonomy (NCBI): domain Eukaryota; kingdom Viridiplantae; phylum Streptophyta; class Pinopsida; order Araucariales; family Araucariaceae; genus Wollemia; species Wollemia nobilis. The sequence goes on along the minus strand of JAQPPZ010004621.1, from coordinate 63,226 downwards.
TCAAAAAATAGGTAATGGTCAACTAATTTTATGCTTATATATTTTATCCATTCAAAACAATGAAAATACTTAGAGGAGGATCAAGTGATGACATTGGTGAAGGATTTAGAGAAATAGGTGGAGGAGATGATGAAATTGGTGGAGGATTTAGAGAAATAGGTGGATGCATTGGTGACATTGATACTTTGAGTGAAATATCATGTATATATGTTGGCTTCACCATCATCACATCCAAAGAATAGAAATATTCACCTATAATTCCACTCTTCATTCTAATTTGGATCAACTATTATGATTATGTATTTGATGCAAAAGTATCTATAGTTACTTAATATTTCATGGTTTGAGGGAAGGGACCTTGCTTCTTACACACTCATGCCATTTACCATTTGTATATTCCATAAATAAATATTTACATGTCTCAATGGTCTTTCTCATTAAAACTACATAGAATATTCTATCTATGCTCTTAAGATACTAGACAAGGTGCACTAAGGATATCAATCAAGATATTAGACAAGAAAATTAATAACTACTACACATCCAAGATGATGTTAGGTGAGAGGTTCAACTATCTATTTTTATCAATATTGGCTATTGTCTAGAAAATATATAGGCATTAAGTATATTTTAGAATATTAATCTAGGTGTATATGTATATATACTAGAATTTGATAAAATTGATTATCTTATTTACAAGAGTGAATAGTAATTGCAAACATCCTTTTAAAATTTTTATACTAGATGTTTTAGATTTTATACTAGTGTAGACACCAAAACAGCACCAATCCGATTATGTGACTGCAAACACTGATCGCTTTGGCAAACACAGCCCCCAGGGCAGCCCTCAGAGGTTAAACAGTGGTCCTAACCACTTTCATAGCAATTTTGTAAGGTCAAGAAGCAATTTGGCACACTTGGACACTTTGCCCAGTACTCGTCTCACCCCGGGACGAATTCAAAATAGAATCCGTCCCACCCCAGGACGAATTCTGAATCCGTCCCTGGGTGGGACGAATTCTAAGCTTAACGGGCAAAAAGGAAAATGGTGCCAAGTGGCAGCCCAGAACAGTCAGTTAAGGGCTCCTACCTTGCACGCATGTGTAAGTGGACAGAGGGGCCGTTAGAGGACTATTACAAAAAGCATTTATCAAAGTTCAAGTCAATGGAGGACTCCCCTCCCTCATGGGAAGACAAGACTGCCACATGGCGCCTATGGCCAACACTTGGCTTTTGTGCTTCCCTCCCAAAAGAGACCCTTTGGGTCTATAAAAGGTGGGACTTTTCTCACCCAAAATAGAGAGGTGGAAGGAGTGTTCAAGCAATGAAGTGTTGCCGAATTGAAGACTCACTTGCATCCCCCTTTGTTCACCTTCCTACATCCATCAATCTCTTTTGCAAGGGAGGTTGTTGGGTGGCCTTTGGAAGCTCGAATCTTACTCAAATCCGACGCATGGACATCTGAACCTACCAATTCGCCGACCCCCCAATCCTAAAAGGTTTTGGGCCCATCCTTGGTGGATTGGCTCCAAAATCGAGGGCCAACGGTGGGAGGCCCACTTGGGCACCCCCGCACCCCCCAAGTTCTAATTTTAGTTTTTGAGCACTTTAGATTATTTTTTAGATTGCATTCTGTGTTACTAGGTCTGATTAGTCTATAATTGCAATTTTGTAGCTTTTGGTCAGAGTTTAGGGTGTTTTGTATTGCTTTGTCGTTTCGCTAACTTGCAGGTGTCAAGGTCAAATTCCCAAGGGTGGAGGCCAAATTGGGAAAATCCGACCATCTGGGTCGTCCCAAAATGGCCCCAATTACCTAACCCCCATTTTTTTAGGAGTTTTGCAGGTCCCGGGATCCGACATTGGAGCAGCAGTAGGTCGGTTTCTCCTACTCAGAAGAATTCGTCCCACCCAGGGACGAATTATAGTCAGAATTCGTCCTGCCCAGGGATGAATTCCAGTTTAAGGTGGATTGGCTAGCTGCCTCAGTGGCAGTGGCATTCTGGTAACTTTTCTTACCTTCTGTCAGGTTTTGAAGCAATTTGGATTCACTGTTTTCACTGTTTCGTGCAAATATTCGTATGCATATTTTGTTAGTTTTAGAGAGAGAATGCTTTTCATTTGCAGTAGGTGCTACTAACGTCTTGATCATTTCTTTGTTCGCAGGAGAAGCAGCAGAGGCGAAGAACTCATCGACATCAACGACGACATCATCTTGGCCCGCCCATTGCAATCGTGGGCACGCGGAAGGAGGAATCATTCGACGATTGTAATCAAACCCTATTTGCGCTCCTAGCCCCTGAAAAGGGAGGAGGCATTATTGTAACAGAGATCGAAGGAAATTAATGAAAGGGCTATGTTTTCTTTATCTGATTGCATCTCTTCCAATGTGTCTCTTTTCCGTTTCATGCAATTTACATTCCTAGGACTTAAGCGTGCTTAATTTTGAATGCAATTGCACTTGGTGTTTCCTTTGACCGGAATCTCGTGCTTTCAGTGGCGATCACGGTGGGACTCTGTTCCCTGGTTTTTGAAATCACAAAAACTGATCAAAGTTTTGTGTTTGTGCTTGACAGGTACATCTTTTTTTTGTTGCAGACTGCTATTCGTCTCTGACAGGGACGAATTCTTCTCTGCAATTCGTCTGACCCTGAGATGAATTCAAATTCATCTCTGGGAGGGACGAATTATGTTCTGCAATTCGTCTCCCAGAGGGACGAATTCCTATCTGTGGATTTTCAGAGCAGAAATTTAGAGACAACAGGAGCAGGCAGAGAAGAGGTAGGGATTTTCATGATCTCTGTTATATTTTTTTTGTTTTTGTTTCTGTTTCTTTAATTGTTTTCATTTAATCCTGCATTGCATTAGGAAAAGTCATGTATGCTAGTTTCATTTTGTTGGATAAAACGAATCCCACACACATCACGAAACAATATTAAACCAAGGAGCTGGTCGTAAGACCCCAGCCCTTGATCAAGACCATTGGTGGATTTAATCACCACCTTGGCTTGATTTGCATCCATTTCCCGATTGTCAACTGTTGTTAGGCATAAATCCTGACGAAGACAGACCGAGCGTAGCTGGGGTGATTCCCATGCACACGAGGATAAGTTTTCTATGGTAGGTGTCATTAACAGGACAATCCCCCTTTCGTACCGCCTATGTACCATGTACCTTCTGCTCTCACGTACCTATAGTCTCCCTCTCGTAAGGGCGGGTATATAGAGAGGTTGGTATATCGGCCTGGTTGGTATATTGAAGGGGCGACCTTTTTGGAGTTATAAGAGCCTACATGATGCATTTAAACGTTCTACAAAACCTACAAAAACAAAACAAAACATCAAAATGCACTAAACCAGTTTAGGACACACCAAGAATCCTTAAAAGAGATAATCACGGTTTTGTGAATGTGTGTGTTTAATTCTACTTAGTGTAGACAAAAAAAAAAAGAGAAAATCATAAAACGAGATAAAAACTTATTTAGATAGCATAGAAGCACCGCAATGGTGTACACCCGCAGTCAAGCCCAATCAAGGGCGGAAGCTCCGGAAGGTACACAAAAAGCAGGCGCAAGTTGCCTTCACTTCAGTCCTGAGGATTTGGTCATACCGCCTTATAGGTCAAACCTACAAAAGAATCCAATTCAGAATCCTCGGTGGGGTATGCCTATTCAAAGCAGCCCCTTTCGGGAAGATGCCTTACATGTAGACCTTGACATAAATAGAGAATCACCTCTTGAAGGTAGGCATGAGTGGCCACCGCACGATGAAGCGCTAAACAGGCACACTATCCATTTGGAGGGGCAACATGGATATGGCGTCCCTTCTTTACCTATCATCAGAACAGAGAGACCAAATCCAGAGCGCAGGGCTCCTTACATAGGGTGACCTAACTCCGCCCATCCCATTTACACCCGTGAAAGGGAGTATGAGGAAAACCATCGCATTCCTCGAGAGCAACAAACAATGCGGGAACCTTGCATTTCCACACCAGCAGGATATCATGATCACCCCTTGAGGCCAGAACCTCGAGCACATACCGCCTACCTCGACAGAGGGAAGCGACCCCTTGAGATTTTAGAGCATCAAAACCGAGGTAAACCCATAGGAGGAACATTTGAACCTTCTGAACAAAATAGGGTAGAACAAATTGATCCGACTGTCGCCAGATATACCACCCGTCAAGCCCAAATCATGCGGCTTAAACAAAGTCAGCAAGAGATAGAGTATCAATACCGCTTGGATAAAGAACGCATGCAACGCGAAGCGGATGAGTTACGCTATGAAATACCTGAGAGGGGGCCAACCCCTCGCATCCAAAGAGCTGAACAGTATGAGAGGCGTAATCCGTTGGCGCAAGATAGGTCTCCACGACCTCGTCAAGCTCTGCCTCCAAGACCCCATAGATTCGAGAGGGAGGCAACTCCCCAAAACAATGATGGGTACCTTCAGCAAGAACTTGATCAAGGTCATAGGTTTCGCCCTGAGACTCCTCAAGAATTTTATGAGGAGTATGAACCAGAAGAGGAGTATATCGAAACTCCCCATCAAGGTAGGAAGGATGCCATTCGGCCACCCCTCCATAGGCCTCCAGTTTATCGTAACTTGCAACAAGAGCGAACAAGAGAGGAAGAAATAAAATCTTCCGATGCATACCAAGCGCTATTGGAGCGTTTAGAGTCGGTGGAGACAAAAGCTTCGGGCATCAAAAACCCACATTACGTCTACTCCGCAATAATCCGGTGCATCCCTCAGTGCCTACACCTCTTTACCCCGAACACTTCAAGTTGCCTCAATTGGCAGTTTTTAAAGGTGAAGAGGACGCACAGGAACATGTTACACGGTTTCTAAGCCAATGCTTCGTCATTCAAGATAATGACGCATTATTGCTTAGAACATTCATAACCACATTCGCAGGCCCCGCCTCGAATTGGTTCACACAACTGCCCAAACACAGCATAAGCAGCTTAGATCAGCTAGTAGATGCGTTTCTTGAACGTTTCGCCTTCAACACAAGGAAGAAGGCATCACTTAGTGATCTTGCTAGCCTTAAACAATTTGAGGAGGAAACAATGGCAGCGTACGGGAACCGATGGAGAGCTTTGCTTTCTAAGTTACCCTACCGTCCTCCCATGTCGGACCTCACGCAAATGTTCACGAAAAGTTGTTTAAAATCAATCTCTGGTCTATTGTTGCTACGACAATACGACAGCTTAGAAGAAGCTTTGGCGCAAGCCGGAGTCATAGAAGAGATTAAGATAGGCGAAGGCGCAATTGCCAAGCCTAAGAAGAAAGAGTGGAATAAAACCACTAAAACTGGGACAACGCAACCACAACACGCTACAATCAACCAAGTTGCGATAAATGTCCCCGCGCCTGTGCAAGAAACGCAACCTCAAAAGGCTAACTACCAGGCAGTGCCTCCTGCTTACGAAAGAGATAACAGAAGATAGGAGCAGTATCAGCAGCGTCGCCCTAGGCGACAATTCACCCCGTATGCGGAGTCTAGAGACTCCTTATTTGACCGCTTGTCAGCGGCAAATTTAGTTACTCTGCCAGAAATCCAAATTTTTGACCCTAACGTTCCCAAGCCTAGGGGGTATAGGGAGGAATTGTATTGCAGATTTCATAGACGCAGAGGACATGACCTAAATGGGTGCTAGAAATTCAAAGAACTAGTCCAGGATTTGATCGACAACCGAACATTGGTCGTGGACAACCCCATCGCACCTAACAACCAACAAATGGGGGTATTCAAGGACCCCTTGCCTGCCCACGAGGCGCAGACAAAACCGCTCCAAATAAATGAGGTGCGACAAGATCTTCCCGCACAAGGATTTGTGGGAATGATTAGCATTGTAACAAGGAACAGAAAATACCCAGCAGTTGCCCCCGAGGTACCTGCGAGGGAAGTTCCTTCGACATCGCAGCCTCAACAACGCCCAACGCAGTTACCTCCGCCTAGACCTGAGGTCACGATACGAACCAAACTCACGCAGAGTTTGTGGACCACGTCAGCTAGGCTGTCCATCTACGAGCTTATTCAACAATCAGCTCCACATAGAGAAGCTCTTATGGACATCTTAAAAGCCATTGAAGTACAACCCCACGAAGCTAATTCTTTCAACGCCTTCGTGGGACATGTGAAACAATGTACGGAGCCCGTCATCACATTCAAAGAAAATGAGGTCAAAACAATATCGAATGACATGCTGGATCCACCCCTGCACGTTATCGCGCGGGTCAACGGGATCCCGTACAAGAGAGTGCTGATAGATACTGGCTCGTCCAATAACATCATAACCACCGCAGCGTTAAAGCATTTAAAACCGCCACCTCTCACATCACCGCTTCCACGTACACACTGCGAGCTTTTAACGATGCAATATGCTCGACAGTCGGCACAGTCGTTCTGCCTATACAGGTAGGACAAAATTCAATACCCACACTGTGCCATGTGCTGGAAGGTGAAATGGCTTATAACATACTGCTAGGGCGGCCTTGGATCAGGGACATGAAGTGTGTCCCCTCGATCGCACACCATTGCTTGAAGTATGCCTATGAAGGGCAAATACATGTAGTCCCAATGGACTTAGAGCCCTTCAAGTATTGCAATGCGGTACAATTCATACCTCAATCGACCCTACCATCAACGCATTTGGATTTTCAATTGAATCCATCTAAACAGGGTCCGATACCGCAAGCACCACTGGTGGCCAATAAGGCAAAATCCCAGCCAGGTGAGACGTCATCATTGGCTCCTTCATCATCAACGCCACCTATCGTGGCCCAACAGAAGGACAAGGGAAAGCAAATCATGGAGGAGGTTAAGCCTCTAGAAGAGGGGTTGCCCATGATCTCAGCAATATCAACAGAGGAAGCGCCCAACGCAACGGAAACCAAGATTCCTGAACAACCAAACATGGAATGGACTCAGGAAGGACTACCGTTTCCTCCTACCCAATCCTCAACAATCACTGTTGAGATGGCCAGTATAGGCCTGGGAGAATACATAGTGCAAAATGTTGTGGCAACCCCCACACCGGAGTCAGTACAAGACATGGGAAGACCTCGCCTTCCCATTGGAACAATCGTCCCTCTAGGCTACCCACCGAACCAAATGAATTTTGTGTATGGGGGCCTTGATCATGGTTCTGAACCATGCGAACAAAAGGAAACAGATGAAGAACCTTTTGTCGAAAACATCAATTATCTGTCGAACCCATAATTTGCCCTAAAATATCTCGAACAATGCAATTGGCATGGGTATGGGTTAGGCAGATATGAGCAAGGGATGCGGATCCTTTGCCAACCAAGGTATCGATGCCATATGACAAGTCGGGGTAGGGTTCAACCATCCCCTGCCATTAGACATCTTGGTTGAAAACATGCAAGGCCTAGAAATAGGCAACAGGGGGGGATTGGCACAAGACCCGTACGCCAATCCAAACATAGAATACACATTGGGGGATTATCTCCCATGGTCTACAAACACCCCTAGAAATAGCAATAATCCCTCTCCTTTGCTAGAGAGAGGTGAAAGTTCAGAGAGCAATCCTCAAAGAGAACAACAACGGCTTCCAGACATTTTTCTAAAACTATTCCCCTTAGAGGTTCCAGACGAAATAACACAGTCTCAAAAGAATCAGGTCCCTCCACTAAGAGTGGAACAACCGCAATGGGACCAGATTAATTCACTGGAACAGGAAGAGTCCTCAATGTCGCAAGCAACAGATGTTGAAGAGGATGAACAATTTTGGATCTATGAAAGCGATTCATAAGACGAGACTGAGATGGACTATCTCGTACATGCGCGACGACATCACCGCGCTCTAACCCATGAAGATCTAATGGGACAAATGGGTATACGGTTAGGACATGAATGGCACGTAGACCCAACGAGGTGGGACCAAGTGTTAGGCCTATGGCTCCAAATTCAAGATGAGCATCGTCCACCTCAAGATCCCATCAGGACAAAAGTACCGAGGTAAAACCCCACCTTCCTTTTCGCACATAGAGACAAATTTGCACCTAGAGAGGATCCATTCGTGCCTCGTTCCCGTAGAGCCAGATCCAGAGTATAGGGAACATCTGAAAGAATCAAGTCGTCACACCCGTGGTTCTGGAGACCAAATTCATTCCATCCACATGATCTCCATTGATTTGACCACACCCATCCGCAATCCGACCGATCCATTACGGTCATTGCATCTAAACATGGATGCCATCGACTGGGATCGCGTCAATTCACCATTGTCACCATCAGAGTACTGGCCTTTCGGTGAAATGCTTCATTTTACCCCAAGGACAACTCAAGATATTTTTCAAGCTGAAGAGGGACCCGAGGTCCCAAACGCAGATCTTAACTCAGCCGATGATATCCATTTAATCCCAACTCCACATCAGTTGGAGGACGGATCTCACATGTCGGCCGAAGAGACGACCGACGTAGACATCGGCACAGATCCAATGAATCCAAGGATTCTCAAGTCGGGGGTAAGCCTTTCCCCCGAAGAGCAAGCCGATTACATTGCCCTTCTCAAAGAGAAGAAGGAAGTTTTTGCATGGTCATACAAAGATATGCCAGGACTAGACCCGCAGCTAGTCATGCACAATTTAACGCTTGATCCGAAAATCAAGCCAGTAAAGCAAAAACTAAGAAAGATGCACCCAACAAGTGGCCTTGATGGTCAAAGACGAATTGCAAAAGCTGTTGGATGCACAATTTGTCATCTGCATGGATTATCCGCCATGGTTGTCCAACATGGTTCCCGTCAAGAAGCCCGATGGGAGGATTCGCATATGCACCGACTTTCGAGACCTAAACAAAGTGAGTCCTAAGGATGATTTCCCCTTGCCAAGCATCGACGCATTGGTAGACGCTACAGCAGGTCACGAAATGCTCTCCCTAATGGACGGTTTCTCAGGATACAATCAAATTCGTATCAATCCTGAAGACCAACTCAAAACGGCATTCACAACGCCTTGGGGGACATTTTGCTATAAGGTCATGCCTTTTGGCCTTAAAAATGCCGGCGCTACATACCAACGTGCTATGACGTATATCTTCCATGATTACATGCACAAAACTTTGGAAGATTACATGGATGATTTGTTAGCCAAGTCTATCTTGTGCTCATATCATCTCGATGACTTAAGCAAGATTCTCGATCGCCTCATAGAGCATAAGGTCGATCGAATCCCAAGAAGTGCGTATTCGGCGTCACATCTGGAAAACTCTTGGGTTTTATAGTCTCAAAAAGAGGCATCGAAGTGGACCCAAACAAAGTCAAGGCAATCCTTGAAATGGCTCCCCCAACAACTATCAAGCAACTTAGAAGTCTGCAAGGAAAGGTCGCGTCGATTAAACGCTTCATAGCGCAATTATCTGACAAATGCCGACCAATGAACAAACTATTGCACAAGGGGGTCACATTTCATTGGGATGACGAGTGTCGATCAGCCTTTGACGAAATCAAACAATACTTGGCTTCGCCGCCGTATTGGCACCGCCTAGACCAGGTGTGCCGTTCTACTTATACATCTCACCTATCGAGGTGGCACCGGGCGCAATGCTAGCCCGTAAGAATGAACTTCACAAAGAACAGTGCTACTTACTATCTTAGCCGCACCCCGGTCGGGCTACGAACTTAACTATGCATACGTTGAAAAACTCTGCTTGGAAGTGGTGTTTGCTACCAAAAGGCTACGCCACTACATGCTGAGCAACACGACGTATGTTGTGTCTAAGGAGAATCCATTGCGATACATGATGAGTCGTACTTATCATAGTAGCCGCACGGCGAAATGGATCATGTTGTTGACGGAATTTGACATTGAGTTTATTGGGCAAAAATCTATAAAAGGACAAGTCATAGCCGATCAACTAGCAGAGGCTCCTCTTGAAGACGATCAGCCTCTGGTCATAGAACTACCCGATGATGAGGTCTTCCATGTCTCAGAATCGCCAGATTCTGAAGAGCCTGAGTCTCAGGCCGACATAACCTTATTTTTTGATGGTTCTAAATGCGAGCAAGGTGGTGGCACAGAATTGTATTCTTCACACCGCAGGGCACTCCAATGCCCCCGTCATTTAAATTAAACTTCCAGTGCACCAACAACAATGCAAAATATGAAGCCTTGCTCCTAGGTCTTCAGACAGCAATCGCCATGAACATCAAAAGACTAAACATCTTTGGCGATTCGCTATTAATCGTCAATCAAGTCAAAGGGGTATACCAATGCAAATGCCCAGTTTTGAAGGCCTATAAAGCCCTCGTGGATAAATTCCTGGCAAAACTTGAGTGGTATGACATCGAGGCACTCCCTCGATCATCGAACCATTTTGCGGACACAATGGCCTCCTTGGGGTCACTAATCCCGCAAGACCTTTCCGGTGATATAACAACCATTCAGGTCAAAACCTTATCGCAACCCGCGATGGAGCGTGCAAGCTCAGACTTGACGCCAGGAATCCACATGATCCAGATCGAACCATCTTCGGATAAGTTCTTTCGAATCCGAGACTATTTGAAACACGCCAACTGGGGGTCTTTGTTCTCCCCCACTCCCATTAATAGCAACACAACGCTATTTTTACAAGTTCTCTCCCAATCAGCATTTGTTAGGGAAGAACTCCAAAAGGGATTGGCTGTTCAAACTATCGAGGTATCCGATCAACAGGACTGGTATTTACCAATAAGAGATTACCTCAAGTTAGGTAATCTACCCTTTGGATTGACGCAAGCCGCAAAACGAACATTCAAATAGAAAGCGGCAAAATATGTCTTGATAGGAGACATTTTGTATCGTCGTAGCTACGACGGAATTCTTCTTCGTTGCTTGGACCAACAAGAGTCCACTTGGGCAGTCACCCAAGCGCATGACGGTACATGTGGCGGCCACTTCAGTGGTATGGCCATTGCAAAGCGCATTCTTCGCATGGGCTATTATTGGCCATCTTTAGAGCGAGATTGCTGCGCGTATGTCAAGAGGTGTGTAAAATGTCAACATCATGCCAATCTGATGCACGCACCTTCCCAGGCCCTATAGAAAGTCCAGTCTGCTTGGCCATTTTTGCAGTGGGGCCTCGATCTAATCGAAAAGATTTCCCCTGCATCGTCAGAGCCGTCACACGTTTATCATAACGGCCACGAAATATTTTACCAAATGGGTGGAAGCAATTCCGTTAACCTCTACGACAGGACCCCGCATTGCGGAGTTCATTTTGCATTACATCATATGTCATTTTGGTATTCCATCCAAAATAATCTCGGATAATGGGCCATCATTCAAGAACAAAGACGTGCGTGCTTTAACCACAAAGTACAAAATTCAGCACAACTTTTCAACACCCTATTATCCGCAAGCAAATGGGCAAGCAGAGGCGTCAAACAAAACGCTAGTCGCCATCCTTAAAAAGACCGTCGCAGATAGTCATAAGGATTGGCACATACAAATCCCACTTGCCCTTTGGGCCTATCGCACTAGCATTCGGACGCCCACTGGGGCAACTCCGTTTTCACTAGTGTATGGCTCAGAGGCAGTAATGCCTCTCGAGTTGGAAATTCCTTCCCTCCGCATATCAATGCAGGAATTCATCGATGATGACACTGCACGGCAGGCCCGGTTAGACCAGCTTACGTTGCTTGATGAAAGACGCGTTAATGCTCTCGAGCACTTACGTATCTATCAAGAGCGGCTTAAGAGAGCTTACAACATGAAAGTTCACCTAAGAGACTTTCGGGTTGGTGATCTGGTTCTGAAGGAAAACCAACAAAACTCTAATTTGCCGTCCCATATGAGGGACAAATTCACGGCAAATTGGTTAGGTCCTTATGTCATTGATAGCAAAATAGGACCAGGAACGTACAGGTTAGCTTCTCTTGACGGTATCAAGGAAACAGAACCCTTGAATATCAGTCATTTGCGACCATTTCATATCTAAGAAAGCCATGTACCAAAAAAAAAAAAAAAAAAAAAAATTCAACAAAAACAAACAAACAAAAAGCTCCAAGGATTATCGCAATCTCTTGGTCAACCCAAAAAGCTCCAAGGATTATCGCAATCTCTTGGTCACCAAAAAGCTCCAAGGATTATCGCAATCTCTTGGTCACCCAAAAAGCTCCAAGGATTATCGCAATCTCTTGGTCAACCCAAAAAGCTCCAAGGATTATCGCAATCTCTTGGTCACCTAAAAAGCTCCAAGGATTATCGCAATCTCTTGGTCAACCCAAAAAGCTCCAAGGATTATCGCAATCCCTTGGTCAACCCAAAAAGCTCCAAGGATTATCGCAATCTCTTGGTCAACCCAAAAAGCTCCAAGGATTATCGCAATCTCTTGGTCAAACAATCAAGAAATTCAACAAAAACAAAACAACAAAAATCATCAAAAACAACAAAAATTTGCATCTCAATTCTAGGCATACTCAAATTCATCAAAATCAACAAAAACACCATGCATAAATTTTACCACACTACAGTCAGTGGTCTGGGAACGTACTAAGAGTTTCAGTAATTCAGTCATCATTTTCCTCTTTAGCCATGTAGTGTACCAAGTCGAACGGATTTTACAAAGGTAGAGTCATACTTGAAATACACCTTGTTACGTAACATCCCAACACAAATCAAAACACTAAAATTCCCAAAATTGTGTGAACGAAAGACGAAACCTGCAAAATAATCTAGGTCACCACAAGCGAAACGGTTATCTTGCTCATCCCCCCGTGCGAATGACCCCTAGAATGCTGAGAGTTGGCAAAAGGACAAGCTTCCTCCCTACCCAATTCCCTAAGAATCCCTAAAGTTCTCAATAGTTGCAAAACACAAAAATTTGCAAAATGTCAAAACTCAAAAATTTGACAAACTATAGTGCACACATCAAAAGGCACAAACAACAGTGATTTTCGTCACTCCATATCCCCAATCCCTTGCTCAAAAGAAAAATCAATCAAAATAAACAAGTGATCTTATCACTACAAAAGAGCAAGTATCCCAATACAATTGAAAAAAAGAAGGGAGTTGACCTTGAATCCCTGGAACTCTCAGCATTCTGTAGGTCATAAGGCAAGCTTCAATACCAACTCGGTAACAGAAGTAAACCTCCCGCATGACGATATATCTGTCACATTAACTTGCGTACAGATCAATGTTTGCATGTGGATGAGCTAGCTTATGGCATCCTGGATTACAACGCAGATTAATCTTAGTACATACAACAAAGGAATTCGTGGAGCTAATTAGGTGATCCTCAGTACAGGTTCGGTTGAAAGCCCACCTGCACTGGCGGTATCCTAACAAATACCACTAAATGAACTCAATTGCACACACAGGGATGTTAAATAACTCGGTCAAAAACAAGTTCGATTCATACCTTGTTCAAAAGTCCTGTAAGATAAAGTACAGTCATGGATAGTGAGTTAAAACCGTCTGAATCTCAGAAAATCTTACACTCATCCCAAAACCATCTGCGCTACTTATCATCCTTAAGATACCATCAGAAAATACAAAAACAGCAAAGAAAAAACCAGATAAATAAAAATATCATTCATCCATTTCAATTTGCATATCACATAGACATCTAAAACATTTCAATTCATCATAACATCTGCATTCATCAAAATAAATAAACATGCATAACAAAAATCAATCACATCATCACATGTACAAATCCAAAAATAAAACCGGTATATATATATATATATCGTCAAAAAAGAATGCCCGCAGGCTACAAAACAGGTCCTCAGACCCCGCAATCATATCCAAAACCCAACCTAAGGCGTCGGCCACCATGATCACGCAGGATCGATGCGACGGGAACTACCCCCCGTGGTGTGGGTCCTACGGGACCCTGCAGGGCGGCTACTGCTAGCCCCCGCATCATGCCTACTACCACCCCCCTCATCTAACCGCCTGCGATGAGATGATGCTGACTGCTCAGTCAGACTATCCCTCGTTCGTCGAGAAGATCTGCTGATCGAAGGCTCAGGGAGCCGCTCGCCAAGGCGGATGACCTCCCTCTCCAAGTCTATCTGGTACAGACACCACTCTGCCTCCCGCCGATGATAGATAGACAATGCATCATCGCGCTGCGCCAAAACCCTATCCCGCTCTGCCAACTGAGCCCGTAGAAGATCCCTCTCCAGATCCCGCATCCGTAGTAGCTCCGTAAGCCATGCAACCTCATCGCCTACATCCGACCCCACCCCCTCCGTATCTGCCGGATGCATAGGACTCGCGGGGACAGTAGCCTGCTCAGGCTCCAACTGCTCCTCCACATCCTGCATGTCCGGCTGCTCCAGAACACCCAAGTCCACATCCTCATCTCCCGCATCCACCATGTCTGCATCATCCAACGGCCCTCCCCAATCACCCCCTATCGCCTCAGCATCCTCCACTACCGCCTCCGCGCCTCCCAATGGACCCTCTCCTCTCCAGCGCCGCAATACCCACCACGAGTCATACTCAGTGGTAGTACCAACGTCATCCACATCCAACACCTCAATAACCGCATCCGACTCCTCGCCCAATGGCACGAGGACCGGTGGCTCCAGATCCCTCTCATCTCCCCGACGCCGATAGCCTACGGGCTCACCAGGCAACCCCTGGCGCACCCCAAACTGTCGTGTAACCCGACGGTATGGAAAGAACTCATGCTCCGTCCCGTGCCGCCCAGTCAACCATCGCTCCCTCCGTACCCGTCGGAGCCACTCTCCAGCCTCAGGCCAGGATAAAAAGTCCCGATAGGGATGCCAAAACACCTCCCCTGGAGTGAGCCGCGAAAAGGCATCAATGTAGTGCTCAACTGCACCTGCCCATCGCCGACTCTGCCCCTGCTCCGCAGACCGTCGCCACAAAGCCGCATAACCAATCTCCTCATCCTCCATCGCCGCCCGAGTCATCCACGGTAACCCGATAGGCCTCTCAATAGCTATGTGCTGCCAACCCCAGCACTGCAACAAAAAGCTACAACTGACACCCTTTCGCTGTCGACAGCGGACCCCGTACAGCTCCCCGTAAAGCTGCGCCAACAAAGTCTGTCCCCATCTCAGGATCAACGGTGCCTCTATCGGGCACTCTGCCAACTGCCACACCAAATCCAGCAGGTTCCACGGGAACCTCGTGCCTGACGAATCAGGGAGAAGAATATTAGAAATGAGGCCCATCAGGAATGCGTGCCTCACTCCTAACACCCCCCTCTCCTTCCACCACCCCCCCAAAATCCCCCCCCCCCCCAAACCCCCCCTGCTGTCTCCACTGGGTCTGCTACACCCAGCTCCCCCCATGCCCAAAACATCTCGTGAGTATAGCAGTCCGCTGATCAAACGGAGATGTCCTAATAGGCAGACCATCTATCGAAATCCGAAGCAACCGATAGACGTCCTCAAGAGTCACAGTCATCTCCCCTGTCGGGAGATGGAAAGTATTGGTCCACGGATCCCAAAGCTTGATCAGGGCCATCAGATAGGCCTGATCCGAAACCACAGGCTCCAGTCGAGCCACCTGCTTGAGCCCAAGGGCATCAAGCCATTCCCAGTCATCATCAGTCAAGGCCAACCGCGCCTCAGTAAAGGCAGCGGGTACACGGTACCGGCTCCTAACAACCTGCAAGCAAACAAAAAAAAAAATAAATAAATAAATGAAAAAGATAAAATTTTCAGTTCTAGGGTTTCTAACCTTAGTTGTTAAACAAAAAACATCACAAAAAATCTTAAAGTTTTGAAAAGCGCAACACAAAAACAATGCATTAAGTTAAAGCAAAATAAACCCTAGGGTCACTTACAGGTCTCGCCTCGGCTTCGCCGCTCGAACCAGTTTGTGCACTCATGATGGCAGAGAGAATTCCAGCAGCGCTTCGCTTCGCAGAATTACCTCCTCCTCCCAGAGCTCCAAAATCGCAAGAAAAAAATGACACAAATGAGCCCAAAATCAAGTTTTGGCCCTTAAATAGGCCCTTTGCACTGGAATTCGTCCTTGATTGGGACGAGCGCTCTGATCAGCACTCGTCCCACCCAGGGACGAATTCTCTAGCTGGAATTCGTCCCACCCAGGGACGAATTCAGGCCAGCACAAAAAAAAATCAAGAAAAATGACTAAAAATGCACTAAAAACAGACAATAAAACTGCCTGACAGGATTGCAAATGCAACTGACAACATGGGCATACAAAATCGACATCGGGGTCACAAATTATTACTATCCTACTCCCTAAGAAGGCTACCATAGCCGGACCGCTCCACGGGAAGACAGATTTTGACAATTTAATCCCAAAATGGTGTCACAAAAAAACAACAAAACAACAAAAAATGCAACACAAAACAAGCAATAAACATTGCCAGACAAAAGTACTCTTGCACTTAAACTCTTGGCATAGCAAAATTGATGTCGGGGTTTTAATTGTCACTATCCTACTCCCGAAGAAGGCTACCATAGCCGGACCGCTCCACGGAAGACGATTTCTGACAATTTAATCCCAAAATGGTGTCACAAAAAACAACAAAACAACAAAAAATGCAACACAAAACAAGCAATAAACATTGCCAGACAAAAGTACTCTTGCACTTAAACTCTTGGCATAGCAAAATTGATGTCGGGGTTTTAATTGTCACTATCCTACTCCCGAAGAAGGCTACCATAGCCGGACCGCTCCACGGGAGGACGGATTGCCGACAATTCAATCACCAAATGGTGTCACAAAAACAACAAAAACAAGTACAAAATTCAACAAAAACACAACAAAAACAATGCCGGACACAAGTGCTCTCGCACTTAGCCTCTAGGCAAAGAAAATCGATGTCGAGGTCCAAATTATCGCTCTCCTAATTCCCCAAGAAGGCTATCATAGCCGGACCGCTCCACGGGAAATAGGTTTTCGATGATTTCACCTCATTATGACATCACCAAAAGGGTTAACACCCACCAAAAATAGGTCCATATGTTGGAAAAATTGCACACGCTTAACGGTAAACCCTCTAAAGGCACACCTGCACAAGTCATCTTGGGTCAAGCGACTCGTCGCTTCTCTCACGAAGGTCATTCCCTCATCGATTCGTCGCTTGAGGGGGTAGTCACACTTAGTCACCAATCAACAATCACACACCCAATTAAGGAAAACGACATGCATTCAAAGAATCATTGACAAAGACAATCACGCTCCCGCTTGGGGCGATAAACAAGCAACAATCAAATCAATCAAACACTTGGCATTTCGTGAATCATGAACACAAGGTTCCCCCTGAGGATAAAAACGCCCTTCACTTGTTCATGACTGATCAATGTCTAAGTTCAAGTCACACCTCACCAAAATAGGTTAATACTTGAAATCAAATTCCTTAGCTCGTCAGAAGCAAGGATTCAAGAATGCATGCCCTTTCCATACTTGGGGCATCAAAAGTTGGTTAGGTTACCAAGAAACCCTAATCATTAGTGCTTTGGTTATCTATTTTTGCTCAAGCATCTGCGTCACCCAGCAGCTTCCCAAAAAGGGGCATCTGTAGACACCAAAATAGCACCAATCCGATTATGTGACTGCAAACACTGATCGCTTTGGCAAACACAGCCCCCAGGGCAGCCCTTAGAGGTTAAACAGTGGTCTTAACCACTTTCATAGCAATTTTGTAAGGTCAAGAAGCAATTTGGCACACTTGGACACTTTGCCCAATACTCGTCTCACCCCGGGACGAATTCAAAATAGAATCCGTCCCACCCCAGGACGAATTCTGAATCCGTCCCTGGGTGGGACGAATTCTAAGCTTAACGGGCAAAAAGGCAAATGGTGCCAAGTGGCAGCCCAAAACAGTCAGTTAAGGGCTCCTACCTTGCACGCATGTGTAAGTGGACAGAGGGGCCGTTAGAGGACTGTTACAAAAAGCATTTATCAAAGTTCAAGTCAATGGAGGACTCCCCTCCCTCATGGGAAGACAAGACTGCCACATGGCGCCTATGGCCAACACTTGGCTTTTGTGCTTCCCTCCCAAAAGAGACCCCTTGGGTCTATAAAAGGTGGGACTTTTCTCACCCAAAATAGAGAGGTGGAAGGAGTGTTCAAGCAACGAAGTGCTGCCGAATTGAAGACTCACTTGCATCCCCCTTTGTTCACCTTCCTACATCCATCAATCTCTTTTGCAAGGGAGGTTGTTGGGTGGCCTTTGGAAGCTCGAACCTTACTCAAATCCGACGCATGGACATCTGAACCTACCAATTCGCCGACCCCCCAATCCTAAAAGGTTTTGGGCCCATCCTTGGTGGATTGGCTCCAAAATCGAGGGCCAACGGTGGGAGGCCCACTTGGGCACCCCCGCACCTCCCAAGTCCTAATTTTAGTTTTTGAGCACTTTAGATTATTTTTTAGATTGCATTCTGTGTTACTAGGTCTGATTAGTCTATAATTGCAATTTTGTAGCTTTTGGTCAGAGTTTAGGGTGTTTTGTATTGCTTTGTCGTTTCGCTAACTTGCAGGTGTCAAGGTCAAATTCCCGAGGGTGGAGGCCAAATTGGGAAAATCCGACCATCTGGGTCGTCCCAAAATGGCCCCAATTACCTAACCCCCCTATTTGCAGGAGTTTTGCAGGTCCCAGGATCCGACATTGGAGCAGCAACAGGTCGGTTTCTCCTACTCAGAAGAATTCGTCCCACCCAGGGACGAATTACAGTCAGAATTCGTCCTGCCCAGGGACGAATTCCAGTTTAAGGTGGATTGGCCAGCTGCCTCAGTGGCGATGGCCTTCTGGTAACTTTTCTTACCTTCTGTCAGGTTTTGAAGCAATTTGGATTCACTGTTTTCACTGTTTCAGACAAATATTCGTATGCATATTTTGTTAGTTTTAGAGAGAGAATGCTTTTCATTTGCAGCAGGTGCTACTAACGTCTTGATCATTTCTTTGTTCACAGGAGAAGCAGCAGAGGTGAAGAACTCATCGACATCAGCGGCGGCATCATCTTGGCCCGCCCATTGCAATCGTGGGCACGCGGAAGGAGGAATCATTCAGCGATTGTAATCAAACCCTATTTGCGCTCCTAGCCCCTGAAAAGGGAGGAGGCATTATTGTAACAGAGATCGAAGGAAATTAATGAAAGGGCTATGTTTTCTTTATCTGATTGCGTCTCTTCCAATGTGTCTCTTTTTCGTTTCATGCAATTTACATTCCTAGGACTTAAGCGTGCTTAATTTTGAATGCAATTGCACTTGGTGTTTCCTTTGATCGGAATCTCGTGCTTAATTGCCCTTAGAGGTTCCAGACGAAATAACACAGTCTCAAAAGAATCAGGTCCCTCCACTAAGAGTGGAACAACCGCAATGCGACCAGATTAATTCACTGGAACAAGAAGAGTCCTCAATGTCGCAAGCAACAGATGCTGAAGAGGATGAAAAATTTTGGATCTATGAAAGCGATTCAGAAGACGAAACTGAAATGGACTATCTCAAACATGCGCGACGATATCACCGCGCTCTAACCCATGAAGATATAATGGGACAAATGGGTATACGCATTAGGACATGAATGGCACGTAGACCCAACGAGGTGGGACCAAGTGTTAGGCCTATGGCTCCAAATAAATGAAAAAGATAAAATTTTCAGTTCTAGGGTTTCTAACCTTAGTTGTTAAACAAAAACATCACAAAAAAATCTTAAAATTTTGAAAAGCGTAACACAAAAACAATGCATTAAGTTAAAGCAAAATAAACCCTAGGGTCACTTACAGGTCTCGCCTCGGCTCCGCCGCTCGAACCAGTTTGTGCACTCATGATGGCAGAGAGAATTCCAGCAATGCTTCGCTTCACAGAATTACCTCCTCCTCCCAGAGCTCCAAAATTGCAAGAAAAAATGACACAAATGAGCCCAAAATCAAGTTTTGGACCTTAAATAGGCCCTTTGCACTGGAATTCATCCTTGAATGGGACGAGCACTCTGATCAGCGCTCGTCCCACCCAGGGACGAATTCTCCAGCTGGAATTCGTCCCACCCAGGGACGAATTCAAGCCAGCACAAAAAAAATCAAGAAAAATGACTAAAAATGCACTAAAAACAGAAAATAAAACTGCCTGACAGGATTGCAAATGCAACTGACAACATGGGCATACAAAATCGACATCGGGGTCACAAATTATCACTATCCTACTCCCTAAGAAGGCTACCATAGCCGGACCACTCCACGGGAAGACAGATTTTGACAATTTAATCCCAAAATGGTGTCACAAAAAAAAAAAAAAAAAAAAAAAAATGCAACACAAAACAAACAATAAACATTGCCAGACACAAGTGCTCTTGCACTTAACCTCTTGGCATAACAAAATTGATGTCGGGGTTTGCATTGTCACTATCCTACTCCCGAAGAAGGCTACCATAGCAGGACCGCTCCACGGGAGAACGGATTGTCGACAATTCAATCACCAAATGGTGTCACAAAAACAACAAAAATAGTACAAAATTCAAAAAAAACATAGCAAAAACAATGCCGGACACAAGTGCTCTCACACTTAGCCTCTAGGCAAAGAAAATCGATGTCGAGGTCCAAATTATCGCTCTCCTAGTTCCCCAAGAAGGCTATCATAGCCGGACCGCTCCACGGGAAATAGGTTTTCGACGATTTCACCTCATTATGACATCACCAAAAGGGTTAACACCCACCAAAAATAGGTCCATATGTTGGAAAAATTGCACACGCTTAATGGTAAACCCTTTAAAGGCACCCTTGCACAAGTCATCTTGGGTCAAGCGACTCGTCGCTTCTCTCACGAAGGTCATTCCCTCATCGATTCGTCGCTTGAGGGGGTAGTCACACTTAGTCACCAACCAACAATCACACACCCAATTAAGGAAAACGACATGCATTCAAAGAATCATTGACAAAGACAATCACGCTCCTGCTTGGAGCAGTAAACAAGCAACAATCAAATCAATCAAACACTTGGCATTTCGTGAATCATGAACACAAGGTTCCCCCTGAGGATAAAAACGCCCTTCACTTGTTCATGACTGATCAATGTCTGAGTTCAAGTCACACCTCACCAAAATAGGTTAATACTTGAAATCAAATTCCTTTGCTCATCAGAAGCAAGGATTCAAGAATGCATGCCCTTTCCATACTTGGGGCATCAAAAGTTGGTTAGGTTACCAAGAAACCCTAATCATTAGTGCTTTGGTTATCTATTTTTGCTCAACATCTGCGTCACCCGCAGCGCTTCCCAAAAAGGGGCATCTGTAGACACCAAAACAGCACCAATCCGATTATGTGACTGCAAACACTGATCGCTTTGGCAAACACAGCCCCCAGGGCAGCCCTCAGAGGTTAAACAGTGGTCCTAACCACTTTCATAGCAATTTTGTAAGGTCAAGAAGCAATTTGGCACACTTGGACACTTTGCCCAGTACTCGTCTCACCCCGGGACGAATTCAAAATAGAATCCGTCCCACCCCAGGACGAATTCTAAATCCGTCCCTGGGTGGGACGAATTCTAAGCTTAACGGGCAAAAAGGCAAATGGTGCCAAGTGGCAGCCCAGAACAGTCAGTTAAGGGCTCCTGCCTTGCATGCATGTGTAAGTGGACAGAGGGGCCGTTAGAAGACTGTTACAAAAAGCATTTATCAAAGTTCAAGTCAATGGAGGACTCCCCTCCCTCATGGGAAGACAAGACTGCCACATGGCGCCTATGGCCAACACATGGCATTTGTGCTTCCCTCCCAAAAGAGACCCCTTGGGTCTATAAAAGGTGGGACTTTTCTCACCCAAAACATACAGAGTTGAAGGAGTGTTCAAGCAACGAAGTGCTGCCGAATTGAAGACTCACTTGCATCCCTCTTGGTTCACCTTCCCACATCCACCAATCTCTTTTGCAAGGGAGGTTGTTGGGTGGCCTTTGGAAGCTCGAACCTTACCCAAATCCAACGCATGGACACCTGAACCAACCAATTCGCCGACCCCCCAATCCTAAAAGGTTTTGGGCCCATCCCTGGTGGATTGGCTCCAAAATCGAGGGCCAACGGTGGGAGGCCCACTTGGGCACCCCCGCACCTCCCAAGTCCTATTTTTAGTTTTTGAGCATTTTAGATTATTTTTTAGATTGCATTCCGTGTTACTAGGTCTGATTAGTCCATAATTGCAAATTTTGTAACTTTTGGTCAGATTTTAGGATGTTTTGTATTGCTTTGTCGTTTCGCTAACTTGCAGGTGTCAAGGTCAAATTCCCGAGGGTGGAGGCCAAATTGGGAAAATCCGACCATCTGGGTCGTCCCAAAATGGCCCCAATTACATAACCCCCCTGTTTGTAGGCATTTTGTAGGTCTCGGGATCCGACATTGGAGCAGCAGCAGGTCGATTTCCTCAACACAAAAGAATTCGTCCCACCCAGGGACGAATTGCAATCAGAATTCGTCCTGCCCAGGGATGAATTCCAGTTTAAGGTGGATTGGCCAGCTGCCTCAGTGGCAATGGCCTTCTGGTAACTTTTCTTACCTTCTGTCAAGTTTTGAAGCAATTTGGATTCACTGTATTCACTGTTTTAGGCAAATATTTACATGCATATTTCGTTAGTTTTAGAGAGCAAACGCTTTTCATTTGCAGCAGGTGCTACTGACGTCTTGGTCATTTCTTTGTTCGCAGGAGAAGCAGCAGAGGCGAAGAACACATCGATATCAGCGACGACATCATCTTGGCCCGCTCATTGCAATCGTGGGCACGCGGAAAGAGGAATCATTCAGTGATTGTAATCAAACTCTATTTGCGCTCCTAGCCCCTGAAAAGGGAGGAGACGTCATTGTAACAGAGATCAAGGGAAATTAATGAAAGGGCTGTGTTTTCTCTATCTGATTGTGTCTCTTCCAATGTGTTTCTTTTTCATTTCATGCAATTTACATTTCTAGGACTTAAGCGTACTTAATTTTGAATGCAATCGCACTTGGTGTTTCCTTTGACCGGAATCTCGTGCTTTCAACTAGATGTTTTAATATTTCATAACACTAATAGTGGCATATACTAGTAGATAGTATTTCTTTACTATAAAAAAATATTTGTTTATGGGTTGGTTATTGATTAAAATTTGATCTTTTAGGGAATGATAATCAACCATTTGACATATTAAATATAGTATTCATTAAGCTTTTAGTTTATTATTTATGATTTTTTAAATTTTATTTTATTTTATTTTCCATTCTTTATATACATGTAATTTGTTATTTTAATAAATTGAAATAAAGTAAATAATTGTATAAGAAATAAATGTTATATATTAATATAATTTTTCTAGGTGCATATTGCTACATATTGGTAGCTCTCTATGGCATTGTGGAGTAATGACAAATGTGTGATATCCTTGGATTATCATTGATTTTTTATTATACTACTAATTATTTTATGAACTAAACTTGTTTTAAATATAAACAATAGAAAATATTATATATCTATATGTAAATTTGATCTTCATTTATGATAAGAAGAGTAAAAATGTTTACAACCATTCATTGGTTAAAATAAAATAAACACATTCCAAAGGATATTAACATCAAGATTGTACATTTTTTATAGTGGACTATTCACTTACCTTTTGTATGAATTCAATGGCCTTAAAGGATACTTATCTTTTAAGTGAAGCCAATGACCTTTACGGATAAAGGCCTTTTATACCAACACAAATTTATATTTGTTATAGTCAAGTTTGTAAAATAGACTTGATTGTTGATAATGAAAATGCACACAATCCTTACATTAATATGTTGTCCAATGTCATTTATTAAACTATTTAAATTAAATTTTTAACCCCTTTGTTAGTTAAATTTGAGTTATATTTCTAATTATAATGAAGTCAATGGTAGTATTTTTTTAATGATTATCTATCATTATAATCTAGTTGTCTCTTAATACATCTAAAATAATTAATGATTTAAAATTTTATTGTTGAAAAATAAACTTCATTATAAAATTTATTTTAGATGATTTTAAATTAAAAAACCAATTGAAATTGAGAATTCTATCTTTATTTATCAACACAATATTTTTTAAAAATGTGACAATATAATCTTAACTAGATTTAAACGGTAATCAATAAAAAATTGTAGACACCAAAATCTAGCCACTTGTCATCTATTCATAGTTTCCCACCAAAATGATCAATTATTTATATATATTTGTTTAATATATATTTAAATATTAATATGTTATATATTATATTTATATATATTTAATAAATATATATATATATATATATGTATATGAATTAATTCCAACCATCCATCATGTTTTAATATTAGCCATTCATCCGCCTTAATCCATGCCACTTACCCAGATTTAATCTCCATCCTTCCTCATGTTTTAATCTTGGTCACTCAAATTGTGTCGTTGAAACCCTAACATGTTTAAGGGATATTATAAAGAGGAGTCATTTTGATGACTCAACCCCTATATTTTCCTAAGTCTTGAGTTTTAAGATTCTTGGAAGCCCTAAGCCGTAAGATATTTTGAATCCCTAGGTTCCTTGACATCCTTGAGCACTCATTCGTCCCCCTTTGGTTCTTGAGATATTTAACCCTAAGAGGTCTCAAAATCCTAGCCCGATCATATCCATCCTTGCATCCCCTTGCTATCATTCACATCCTCGACATCCACCATTGCCCACCTTGTGCAAATCAGATCTTGTTTTGCAACCCTCTCCTTAACCAACGAACGCCCTCCAGAGCTTCTTGAGAGCCTGTCAGAGTCTCCAAAGCACACATGGGAATTTCTAGTAAGCACCAAGAATTCATAGTTGTTTCCCATTCAGATCTATAGCCCTACGACCCTCGGGTAATCATTAGGGAATCTGTGTAATCATTCATTATATAAGTGACAAGGACAAAAACAACATTATTTGAAAAGGTAAAAACTCATTGTTCCTATTTTATATTCTTAGATTTATTTACAACATTATTTCTACAACTAGGGTTTAGTGATTTCATTTTTTGAGGGTCTCATGCACTGGAGCCCTCATAGATATTACTAACTCTTTTCATTATTTATTGTGTGCAGGTCTAAGAATCACATTCATTGGTAGCTATTGAAGCTCAAGTGGCCCTACATAGGATACCAAAGCCCACTCACCACTTTGTTGGGATCAAATCAAGCACAAAGACACCACCATAATTTCCACTAGGGTTTCAAAAACCCCTAGTGCTTTGTAATAATTTTATCAAAATAATAAGCATTGTAAACCCCATATTTGGGGTACATTTTATTGTAATACAGGATTTCCACCAACAATAATAAAAGAGTTTATTTCTTTGTGTAATCATTTGTGTTACTTTGCTTATCCATTTAGTCCATAGTTTATTATTTGGTGTTGCTTGATTTTGTATTCATAAATGGTGATCATGGTGGGACCCACAATGGGTTATTTATGCTAATAATCTTAAAATTAATTCATTTTTTTTTTTGTTTTCTATCTTGCATTATTTCAAGAATTTTATCACATGATTTTCTCTAGAGTAGGTTTTTTGGAGCTACAAAAGCCGATTCAAGATTGTGAAAACACCCTATGACACTTGAGGGATGCCCCCTAGAATTTAGAAGGTTCCCTAGTGTATTTTATAGACTCTAAGATGTGTTTCATAGAGTGGTAAAATGATACATAGGATTTTCTGTAAGTCTGCCTCAAAATCCTAACTCCTTTGCTTCATTTTTTACGTTTTTACAAATAAAAAGAACATCATTCAGTTTTTGTTAAAAAAAATTATCTTATATTTAATTTTTTAGACACTTGCATTCATTTTTCACATTAGATTAGCCTTGCATTTACACATTCACCATAGGTCACATTTCAAATTTAAATTTTTACTATTTTTTGGTGTGTTGTACTCAATATTCTGCATACTATTTTCATATGAAGTGACAATTGCATAAAATAGTTTGCATGATAGGGTTAAGAATTCCTCTTTTACTTGTCTAAGTAGGAATGAAATTAGGATACTCAAGTATACTCCCATTGTTGGAATCCCTTGCTGATTCAGAGTGGAAGAGTAGGTGAACCCTCCATTGTTTAGAGTGGGTCTTAAGTGGTGTACCCTACATATTTTGAGTAACTTGGTATTTCTATTTTTGGCTTCTAATTTAGGCCTATAAAATTGGTTATTTTTGACATTTTATGTACACATTAGAAAACATGAAACTTTAAAATGAATCACACACAACATGTTTCACATTAAAAAATAATGAGTTGGATTTCATCACTAATCATTGCTTGAGATTTGGTGATGGTGGGTTTCATCTCCATCCACAAATATCTTTCCTTCGCCACCATAGAATACCCATGAGCAAAATTTCCAGACTTCATCACTAGAAAGAATCTCATTTTCAAGGAAATCCATATATTTCACCCTTCATAATACATATTAGCACATACAAAACACACAAAACACAAATAAAGTAATAAAAATAACATCATTCTATTTTTGTTAAAAAAAAATCATGGTATATTTACTTTTTTGGGCACTTGCATTCATTTTGCACATTATAGTAGTCTCGCATTTACACATTCACCATAGGTCACATTTCAAATTTAATTATTTACTATTTTTGGTGTGTTGTGCTCACTATTCAGCATACAGTTTTCATATGAAGTGACAACTGCATAAAATAATTTGCATGATAGGGTTAAGAATTCCTCTTTTACTTGTCTAAGTAGGAATGAAATTAGGATACTTAATTATACTCTTGTTGTCGGAATCCCTTATTGATTCAGAGCAGAAGAGTAGGTGAAACCTCCACTATTTAGAGTGGGTCTTAAGTGGTGTACCTTACATATTTTTAGTAACTTGGTATATTCTATTTTTGGCTTATAATTTAGGCTTGTACAATTGGTTATTTTTGACATTGTATGTACACATTAGAAAACATGAATATTTAAAATGAATCACACACAACACATTTCACATTAAAAATTAATGAGTTGGATTTCATCACTAATCATTGCTTGAGATTTGGTGATGGTGGGTTTCATCTCCATCCACCAATCTCTTCCCTTAGACACCATAGGATACCCATGAGTAAAATTTTTGGACTTCATAACTAGAAAAAATCTCATTTCTGAGCCAAGCCATAGATTTCACCCTTAATAATACATATTAGCACATACAAAACACACAAAACACAAAAAAAGAAAAAAAAATTAAAGTGAGATAAAAAAGGAGGTAAGACATCGGTTGTAAAAACATAGGATTGAGTTTTTTTACTTGATTTCGTGAAGTTTCATTTGCATTACTTTCTTGCATATTCCACATATTTAGTTCAGTAGCTTATGGTGTTAACTAGAAATTAAACAAAAGTATTGAATTAAACTTCCATCCACTAAGATATTTCATCCATGGAGTGCTCATCATCCTTTCCTACCACTTTTGTGGTTAATCCCACTAGTGTGATACAGACAAGTTGTTCAGACTTGTCTATGAGTCCATTACATGTTGTGCAAACTTCAAATATTGATGTTTTACATAGAGCCATACACACATCTATTCCACAACAATATTGAGCTCAAAGCACATTCATCCCATCCTCATACACTACCACCTATAACAATACTTTGTATGAAGTACATATCAATGCTGCTGTTAGAATTTCAAAGAATATAACTACAAAGCATTACAATATTTAGAAGAAATAAAATAGAAATGATTGATTTATTTCAAGGATCAACTTTGTATAAATAGCAAAGTTGATCATTGAGAGCCGTTGGATTACAACAACTCATCAGACCTGATGAAGACACCATTGAGATTTCTCTTGATACATGGAGGAATACAAACTCAAGTGTGTCTATCATAGTGGAACTTAAGAGAATATACACTTATTCTAACACCCCTCTTAAGTGATACTAGGGTATATTCATACAAATGAGTCCCGACAACAAGGTCTGATGAGGTACTCATGTACAATGACTTCTTTTTGAAGAGATGGTAAAAACCCAATGGAAAAAAGTGTCAATGAAAAGGAAGTAAGAGGCTTGTCTTCGTATGGTGAAAGTTGTCCTCTTAATATAGTAATTAGTTGGTGAAAAAACCCATGTGGAGAAAAACCAACAATGAAAATACGAGAGGCTTGTCTTTGTATGGCAAAGATTGTCCTCTTTTACAAAAAAAATAAGGATGAGTCCCAACAACTTGGCTTGATTAGGTACTCATTCACATTATATAGTTGGTGAAAAAATCCCTATGAGGAAAAACCAACTATGAGAAGAAGAGAGGCTTGTCTTCGTATGGTGAAGATTGTCCTCTTTATACAAAAAAGAAATATGAATCCCGACAACTTGGCCTGATTAGGTACTCATATACAATATATAGTTGGTGAAAATAGGCCTATGGGAAAAAACCAACTATTAGAAGAAGAGGCTTGTATTTGTATGGCGAAGATTGTCCTCATAAAACCAATAAATGTAGTTGTATAACTACAATCTTATCTCGCAACTGAAGGTAACGAGGATAAGGAAATGACTTGGTGAAGATATCTACAATTTTTTTTTCAGTTGGAATATAGTCCAAGTGTATTTCTCCTCTTTGAATATGCTATCGAATGAAGTTCTTCTAATAATAAGAAGAAGAGGCATGTTTTCAGATGGTGAATATTACCTCTATTGAACTAGAAGAATGAGAGAGAGGTGAAATAAAAACTTTGTGTACCAAGATACTTTAACACCCCCCTTAAGTGATAGTAGGGGTAAGTGAAATAAAGAATAAACAATATGTGGCATACCTACATAAGATGAGTCCCGACACCAAGGCCTAATAAGGTACTCATGTACAATAGATATGGTATAGCCACAAAAATGAGTCTCGATAGTAAGGCTTGATAAGGTACTCATTTACAATATGTGATCAAAAGAATAAATATCATTAAAGAAAAGTACCCTAAAAACAAAGTGTCTCACAAGAAGGAGTGTGAATATAGGAGGGAGAAAGAGTCACAAAAATCACAAGGGTAGGCCAAAAAAAACTCCACAAGCATGAGTATGTGGTTTCTGTCTATATGAGCACACATCTATCAAAAAATAAAAATAAGAGGCATGTCTTCGTATGGTGAATATTGTCCTCATTGAAAAGAGGAATGAGTACAATGGGCTAAAATAAGTTCCAAAAATCATGGACAAACAACAAAACAAGGGGTTTTTCCCAAGTATGAGTCCTGAAAACAAGGCCTAATAGGGTACTCATTTACAATATGTGAACAAAAAAAGGAAAGATCACTAAAAAAACTCCCCTAAAACCAAAGTGTCTCACAAAAGAAGTGTGAATATATGATGGAGAAAGAAACACAAAAATCACAAGGGTAGTCCAAAAATGACTCCACAAGCATGAGTATGTGGTTTCCACCTATATTAACACAATGGGCTGATAACTAGGTCTAAAACTTATGGACAAATAGCAAAACAAGGGGCTTGGATTAAGTATGAGTCTTGAAAAAAAGGTCTGATAAGGTATTGATTTACAATATGTGATCAAAAAAAGGAAAGATCACTAAAAAAACTCCCCTTAAACCGAAGTGTCTCACAAAAAGGAGTGTGAAGATAGGATGGAGAAAGAAACACAAAAATTGCAAGGGTAGTCCAAAAATGACTCCACAAGCATGATTATGTGGTTTCTACCTATATTAACACAATGGGTTGATAACTAGGTCCAAAAATTATGGACAAATAATAAAATAAGGATAATTATGAAAAAATCTAAGGGAGAAAACCACCTGCTAGAATAGAGGATGGAAGGAAGATGTCATTTTCAACCCACCTTAGGACAACTTCCATTAAGAAGCCTACAATGGACCCATCAGATGTCTCAAAAAAAGTAGAGACTCCTCGTCAAAAAGAATGAAGTTAGATGCCTTTGAAACCAAAGTGTCTCACAAGAGGTGAGAAGATAGGATGGAGAAATAAGCACCATTATTGCAAGGGTAGTAAAAAATTATCTCCACAAGCACAAATATTTGGTGTCTACCTATACAAACACAGTGGGCTGATTAACAAGGTCCAAAAAAATGGACAAACAACAAAACAAGGGCACCATAAAATGTTGCGATCACTTAAGCAAATGTTTGGGAGTGTCGGGTTCAACCGAGAATGCACTCCATGATATAACATTTTTGAACCACAAAATAGTGTGGAAAAATAGTTTCAAAACTAAAAAAAGGACTACACCATGTTGTTCGGCTCGGAAAAACCTTTGAGTGAGCCCTTTTTGAGATATAAGATTTAAAATTTTAGGTGTCCAAGTGTGATATTTATAAGGGGTGGGAGGTTCAATTAAATTCATTTTGCAAAGAAATTGAAGTTTTAATCAATATACCCCCCTTAGAACTTTAATTTTTTTAATGCAATGTGAAGAAGAGATGTAATCTTTTGTTTTAATGTCACAATCCTCTAATTACCCATCCTAAGGAGAGGGAAACTATAATTAATTGAGTTTTTAATTAAAATTAGCTAATTAGAAATGCCTATATTCAAAATTTATTTTTCTCAAAAACTGCCCTTATGTGAGGGAAAATTTTTAGTAATGAGAGGAAAAAAATATTTGGAGGATAGACTTGAAAAGAAATTTGGATCAGCCAAATATGTATATCGGAATATCTAAATTATCCATCCTTATGAGAGGGAAACTATAAGCAAGAAAGAAATCCAATATGTAATATGGTGATTGAAAAATATATGCTTGGCCTCTATACCAAAATTTCAAAAACCTGCCCTTACATGAGGGAAACTATAAGTTTATGTAAGTATTGGTACGTGGAATGTAGACAATATATTTTGTTAAAAAAAAATTATAATAGTATTTTAAAATAAATAATATGAATTTTTTTAATGTATTTATGATAAAAAACTTAATTTTAATATATATAAACAATTGAAGGATTTTGAAAAAAAAACCAGTAAAGAATTAAAAGGAATTAATACATGAGTGATTTGATATAACATATATTGATATGCATTAAAAATTTTGTGCTTTCTAATTATTTCATTATCTAAAAGGAATGAGATAAGATTAAATAACCCCTCAAAATATAAAACACGAAAGGAGATTACAAATTAATATTTCCTTTAATATGATGGAAATTATATAACATATAATGAAAAGCAACAATAAAAATTTAGTGCATATAAAATTAATCTAGTAAAAAAATTTACTTACTAAAAAAAATAAAAATGTTCTTTTAGTCCTTAGAAAAATTTAAATTTTTAATATAAAGCAATTATAGGGTAGAAGGAGGCGGGAGAGAAATAACGCATATGCAAAGACAAAGACAAACCCCTTCCCGAGAATAAGATAGGTGCAAAATGGCACCTTTTCAACCCCCAAACTTGTATTAGAAGGTTACAAAGACTTTCAATTTCCAAGCCAAGGAGAGTTCAGAAATGAAAGGAAGGATCTACTCCTTTATCTGGATGCTACAATATTTGCAGAGATAATCTACAATATTTGCAGAGATAATAAATATCTCTACAATATTTGCAGAGATAATAAAGGAAAGAGAAATATATAATTTGTAAAACCAGAGAATAATGAGACACAAATCTACCACACAAAATGGCGTCGGACAATGCTTCAAAAGCTGGGCGACACAACGAGACCACAAACCGAAAACCTGTACGATCCTCTTTACCTGCACTGAAATGTTAATAAAAAAGATTTAAAAACTTAGTAACAAAATAGTGAAGCTAGAACTTGATAGAGAAATGCGCCAGTGGAGATGGCCTGGTTGAAAGGGTAGCGCTTCAAATTCTTGGCGACACAGCAAGACCGTAGTCTGGTTGAAAGGGCAGCACTTCAAATGCTTGGCGTCACAGCAAGACCACAAACCTAAAGATAGGTCGATTTCCTCTTCACTTGCACTGAAACGGTAATAAAAAATTGAAATAACAAACCATAAAGTGTGAGGAATGCGAGGAATGCGCTAGCGGAGATGGCTTGGTAAAAAGGGGGTCTCCTTTGTCAAGGTTATCTCCGCTACAAATCAGCAATAAAGAGCACCGATTGGCCAACGCCAGTAGAGAGGGAAAAAGGGAGGCGCCATAGCATAATGCACCACACAGATTTGTCTTCAGACCGTGGTGCAATCACGAGAAAGCGAAGAGGAGAAGGCATCTTTCGTATGAAGAGAAGGCATCACAAACCTACGGATAAAAAACTTTTGCAGAGAACAAAAAATAGATTGCAAAAATCATTAAATATCACCGATTGTTATGAAATCAAAGCGAGGTGAGTACCCTTAAGAAAGTTGCAATGAAGGGAGCAGGATATCGATTAACTCCCTGAGTGCCAAAACAAAATGGTAAGAAAATTAATTGAAATCGCTAGATTTTCGAAAAAATAAACTATTAAATGGAAATACCGTTAGGCAAAGGCTCAAGCGCACCAACCAAATGATGGTAAAGAGGGCCACGTATGTTTGACGATAGAGAACTCTTATGTATTAAAATAAACTAAGAGTTGTTTTAGGTTGTGCGGAAAGGGATTTCCAATTTCCAATATTTTAATTTGACGAAGATCAATCGGATTTTGAAAGAAAAAACAAATCTTTTATAAGATTTAATTTAGACGAATCTAAAATTTAAATTTTAAAATTCTTAAAAAAAATGTTTTTAACACGAAAGGGCAGCGAAGGCAATGGAAGCCTTTGGCTATGACAGGGTGGAAAAAAACGTAAAAAAAAAGGAATGTCCTCTTAAAAGGATGCGATAAAATATATGATTCTCCTATATTACGCAGGGATGGCTATGGAGACGAATGAACTACGTTTTAGAAGGAGAAAAATATAAATAAATGCATACAATGAGGGCAATAACTATATTTAAGAAGCCAATATTAGAGAGGGGGAAGAAAATTGCATCAATGGTAAAATAAATTTAGATAATCTGACAAGAGCATTACTATAAGCAAATATCTCATCTAATACCAAAATATAAACCT
Organism: Wollemia nobilis; assembly: GCA_028583015.1. Lineage (NCBI taxonomy): Eukaryota > Viridiplantae > Streptophyta > Pinopsida > Araucariales > Araucariaceae > Wollemia > Wollemia nobilis. The sequence goes on along the minus strand of JAQPPZ010004621.1, from coordinate 30,322 downwards.
CTTTTCTCTTTGAAGAAAAAACAAATAAAGGAGATTAAGAACCAATTCGGAAAACTTCTTCAAGAGAGAATTCTAGCAGAATCTATCCTGCTCTGATACCATGTTAGAATTCCCAAGATTAAAACTACAAAGCATTACAAGAGTTAGAAGAAATAACATAGAACTGATTGATTTATTCCAAGGATCAACTTTGTATAAATAGAAAATTTGATCATTGAGAGCTCTTGGATTACAACAACTCATCAAACCTGATGAAGACACCACTGAGAGTTCTCTTGACACATGGAGGAGTGGAAACTCAAGTGTGTCTATCCTAGTGGAACTTAAAAGAATATACACTTATTCTAACAATTGTTTTACAGATACTAGCATCCACCTCATCCAACGTCACCCATCCAGTTACAATTCCCATTGCAACTTATCCTTCATTTACATCATCAATTCCATCCATATCCACACCATCTACCTCAAATATGGAAATACATGAAGCATGGGAACACCTTAATAAATTGCTTAAGAAGCGATAAAATGCTCAGTCTTATCCTCAACAACAAGTTTAGGTGGTCAATCTTAAGCCTCGACCTATTTTCAGTCAACCTATCTTTGTCACTCCAATACATCATGGGTGTTACAATTTTTTGTGGTTTCTATTCCCACACTTCCATAAACCCATACCCATTTCATTTCCATGAGTTAACCCATCCATAGTCCTCACACATCATCTCGTTTTCCTCATTTACAATAATTTCTGCACCAACGTCATCATAATCAATTTTAATCCATGCCCCCCAATTCATCACACCATCAAAAAAACACTCAATCTCATCCATTCATCAATCCATTCACCATATCTCAATACACTCAAAAAAAAATCAAAGCTTACAATCAGATTGTCAACACACTTTAATTTTACAACAAATTTTAAATTGGCCAACTAACATTGATTTACAGTTGGGTCATCATAAATTTTATCATCATCCATATTAGCAACCACAATAGTTGCAACATCTAGTTTCACAATTCACATTTCAGGTTACGATACATGTACCATAATTTCAACATACAACACAATTAGACAAACACACCAAACATCCTAGAAAGCCCCTTTGCAACTACACATTGCTTTCAAAATCTTGCTCATCCATATTTTAAAGGTTATATGAGCTAAAAAAAATTACTTTTTCCACAAATAAAACTTGGATACCCAACCAAATGAGGCAAACGCTTTAAGGAGCACTTGTACTATCCCTATCATCAACAAGCGAGCCATAACATTAACAATTGCCATGTATTTAAAAATGTAGTCCAAGATCTTATTGATATGAAAGTCTTTCCCACAAACAGTCTATCCAACCCATTTGATGAGGATATTGGTACCAACTTAGTCATCAAGTATACTAGGGATTCTCATGATGTCGCATCCCCCTAGCCACTCATATCATCAATCATTAAGAATACTCAAGATTCTTAGAATATTGCATCCTCCTAGTCACTCACACCATCAATCATCAAGAAAATCGGGGATGCTTAAGGTATTGCACCTTCCCCATAAAAAAAGAAGCTCCAAAGGAACCAAAATCTCTTTGGTCACATCTCAAGTTCAAAAAGCTCCAAAGGAACCAAAATCCTTTTGGTCACATCTTAATTTCAAAAAGCTTTAAATGCACCTAACACCTTTGGTCACATTTCAATTTCAAAAAAAAAATCTCCAAAGGCACCTAATACCTTTGGTCACATTTCAATTTCAAAATTCTCCAAATGCACTTAACACCTTTTGTCACACGTCAACTCAAATTCATTTACATATATACTTGTTGCTTTCTGCTATCTAAGTTCACAAGATTCAAGGAGCACATAAGCTTACTAGGCTAAGGGGAGTAGAAGAACCCGAGCCACTAAATATCATACACTTGAAAGTGTTCTATGCTTAATGTGATTTATATATATGTATATATACATGGCTAATACACAAAAAAAACATTGCATTTCACACATTACATTTTGCATATTGCATTGCATAATATTGCCTTTCACACATTGCATTGCACGCATTTCTTTTTCATAAATTTGCATTACACACATTCCATTTCACAAATTTTATTTCATACATTGCATTCACAATCACATTTCACATTTCATATTAGGGATCATTTATTCAGTTAAGATATTAATTGGTCCAATAAATTCATGTTGCCTTAATCAGGGGCACCTTCAAAACATCATCCATGTCATTGCACCATTTTATTGAGTCAAAATTCTCATTTGCAATCCACATTTGGATAATTCCTGGGTGTTTTCGATCACTCAGCCACTCCTAGTGTTTTAAGCAACCTCCAAATATATGTCGAGTTTTATTTAGGACCAAGACACATTTTCATTAAGAAAATCTTGAGTTCTAGGAATTGAATCTAAAAATTATTGAACCAAACACAATTACACATTTTAAAAGCATCTTGTGTCAAATAGGGATAATACCATACTTGGGTCGTACCTCGAAGTGAAAAGGATATTCCTTGCTTGTCCCATTATGCACATAGCCCACAAAACCACTATCACAAATTTTAAAATAAAATAAAGAGTAGGGGAAATCCCTAAAACTCCAAATCTTTTATACATCACACACCACAGATCTTCAAGTTGTAAGGATAGTACAACATTTCCAATAAAAAAATTAGGTAGTCATCCCCAAAACTTAGAGATCAAATTCTTGGACTATGGAGCTAATATCCACCAAGGCTATAGATGCTTTACTAGAAGTGGAGTACACTTACGTGTGGTGACACATCTCTTTTAAAGAGACCTATGAATGCACATAAGGACAAGCTAGCTTCTTGGTCTCATCCATAACATGCTTAACCTCAAATTTCTCAAGATGGGTTAATGAAATCACTTGTACACACATTGGTTCTTGATTACCTCGAGTCATTACCATGCTCATGATTTGGTAAATGAATTCATTGCACACACATTTGGTTCTAGAAAAATTAGATAGTATTTAGTGAGTTTGTTTGATATCACTAGTATGTTTGAGTCTCTACAAAACAGTTAGTTTTCCATATCAACATCCATATCTTCTTCTATATCAACATCCATATATTCTTCCATGTCAAAATCCATGTCTTCTTCCATATCAACATACATATCATTGCACAAGTCTTCCATTTCACATGCCACCAATTGGGTGCCCCTGATTAAACAAGAATGTTATACATAGCCAAAGTAAAATCTAAACTATGAATTATTATTAGAGCATTAATTCATTTGCATTCATACACATTATCATTGTAGTATCATCCATCCCATATACATTAGCACACACAAGCATAGTACAAAATGTATACACCATGTATATATATAATTTGCATATGCAAAGATCGCTAGAAAGTTCTAGACAAGTAGCACAACTTGGGGGTGTTCAAGGTATCACACCTTCCCCCAATCAAACAAACAATAACACAACTTGGGGATGCTCAAGGTATCACACCTTCCCCACCAATTCAACAAACAACTCAATCACTCAATCACATCACATCATCAACAAGTCAATTGCTAGGTTCAAAAGGTTGTGTCCTTTTGTCAAAGGTTGAGCCCTTTGCCTTGCATACACACATCAAATTCAAAAGGCTCCAAAGGAACCAAATTTCTTTGGTCTCAATCACATCATCAACAAAGTCAATTTCCAAGTTCAAAATTTTACATCCTTTTATCAAAGGTTGATCCCTTTACCTCGCATACACACATAAAATTCAAAAGGCTCCAAAGGAACCAAATTCCTTTGGTCATAATCACATTACATCATCAACAAGTCAATTTCTAGGTTCAAAAGGTTGCATTATTTTATCAAAGGTTTACTCATTTGCCTCGTAAACACATATAAAAGTCAAAATACTCCAAAGGAACTAACCCCTTTGGTCACATTTCAATTCAAAAGGATCCAAAGAAACTAAACTCCTTTGGTCACATTTTAGTCCAAAAAAAAACAAACTCTAGAGGACCTAACTCCTTTGGTCAAGCAATCCTCAAAGTGAACCTCATATTTAGTGGTTTATCCTAGTCACCTGGTGGTTGCAATGACTGGTTATCCATGCAATCCGATAGGATGGACAAATCATCATAAGGATACTTACATTGTTAAAAACTCCTTCATTCAGTTAGGGTAAAAATAGAACCAATCATGTAGATCATACAAAAACTTTTTTTTTGTTAGGGTAAAAACAAAATCAATCATTGCATAATTCACATTCATTACATCAATCATTTACATCATTCATATCATCCAAATTTCCAAAAACACCATTTTTAGTTGGGAAAAAAACATAATCAATCACATGCATTTTCACAAAACCCCTTCATCTTTTAGGGCAAAAAAACTAAATAACTTGCATTTTTCACAAAACCCATTCATCTATTGAAAAAAAACAAACTTAATCACTTACATTATCACACACCTCTTTTTTGCTCGGGAAAAAATAGATCACATTCACATTTATATTCAACATCATCAATTGCATTCATCATTACACATTCATTCAACATGTGCCAAATACATTTCCAAGTACAAGTGAACCTTGTATTTAGTGGTTTATCCTAGCCACCTGGTGTTTGTAGCGACTGGTTATCCATGCAATTTGTTAGGATGGAAAAATCACCATAAGGACACTTAAATTATCAAAAACCCTTTCATATTTTTGGGAAAAAACATAATCAATCATTGCACTTTTCATAATTATTACATTTTCTCATATCAAAAACCCCTTCATCTATTGGGACAAAAATAGAATCAATCATTACACTTTTCATAATCATTGCATTTTCTCATGTCAAAAATCCCTTCATATGTTGGGGTAAAAATAGAATCATTCATTGCATTATCCATACATCTACATTCAACATCATCAATTTCATTCATCATTACACCTTTATTCAACATTTTTCAAATACATTTGCAAGTACAAGTGAACCTTGTATTTAGTGGTTTATCCTAGTCACCTAGCGGTTGTAGTGACTGGTTATCCATACATTTCGGTAGGATGGATAAATCATCATAAGGACACTTACATGTCAAAAACCCCTTGATATGTTGAGACAAAAATAAAATCATTCCTTGCATTATCCATATATCAACATTAAACAACATCAATTTTATTCATCATTACACCTTTATTTAACATTTGCCAAATACATTTGCAATTTCAAGTGAACCTTGTATTTAGTGGTTTATCCTGATCACCTAGTGATTGTAGTGACTTGTTATCCATGTAATTCGGTAGGATGGGTAGATCACCATAAGGACACTTAACTTTTCAAAAAACCATTTTATGTTAGGAAAAAAATAAAATTAATACTACATTGTCACAAAACCCTTTCTCTTCTAGGGCAAAAATAGAATCAATTATTGTACTTTTCATAGTCATTGCATTTCCCATGTCAACAACCCCTTCATATGGTGTGGCAAAAACATAATAAACCACTTGCATTTTACAAAAAATCAATTTAAATCATTCATATCATCAACATTTAACATCAACCATTTTATTCATAATTACACCTGCATTCAACATTTACATTTCAAAACCATCAAATCAATCAACAATTGCATTCAATATTTGCCAAGTTCACCTACAATTTCAAGTAAACCTCATATCTAGTGGTCTATTCTATTTCTTTGGTGATTGTAGTGATTGGTTGTCCATGCAATTCAGTAAGATAAGTAAATGACCATAAGGACACTTGACCATCTTCATCATCTAATATCTCCTTGTTCAAAAACAAAATCACTTTTGTATTCCTCATCTTTTGAGTGAGACTATGCCAAGACCAATTTTCTCAACGACTGTCATTGATGCCCTTTTCCTTGGGATCCCCAACATGGATAAATTTCATCCTTCTTTTTGCAATTACACCAGTCTCCAAGGATATAGGCCAAGTAAAGTGATTGAGCAACCGTTTAGGAATTTCATGTGGGAATTAGCTACAATCATGAGTGGCCCCGAGGGCAAGACTATTTTCCTTTTTTTGTATTTTCATCCTTGCATTTCAATGATGCTAAAAGGCACTTTCTTCAATAGCATGGAATCACCCCAAACTTGGGGTAACCATATTTTATTTTGATTTCCCAGAATGGAATACATATTACATGATCATGGCATTTACACTTGGCAAAAACACCCTTTCTTCGTGGCGGCAAAAATAATATTATTTTACATCATATATATCATCTGCACTTACACCATACACTTACACTTACACCATACACTTGCACTTACACCATACACTTACACTGACACCATACATTTACACTTACACCATTCACTTACATTTTCACCGCACAATTCTATCAATTGGCTCGTGAGATTTATTCTTCACTCACTCACCAATTGAGGGGGTAAGCTACACAATCAAATAGTTACATAATCAAATTATTTTGTCTTCAAGTTCATCTTTGCATCCCAATGAAATAAATTTGTCTTCACCAGGCCAAACCAGGTGTCTTGTATTTTTGCACCACATTGTGTTTCACATAATGTGGTACAAAAAGGGGTATCTGTAGACATTAAAATCTAGCCACTTGTCATTCATTCATAGCTTCCTACCATAATTATCCATTATTTATATATATTCTATATCTATATATATTTGTTTAATATATATTTAAATATTAATATGTTATATATTATATTTATATATATGATGAATATATATATATATGAATTAATACTAGTCATTCATCATTCTTAGCCATTCATATGCCTTAATCTGTGCCACTTACCTAGATTTAATCCCGACATTTACTCATGTTTTAATGTCAACCACTCAAACTATGTTGTCAAAACCCTAACATGTCTAAGGGAAGATTATAAAGAGGAGTCATTTTGATGACTCAACCCTTAAGTTTTCCTAATTCCTGAGTTTTCAAATTCTTGGAAGCCCTAAGCCCTAAGATATTTTGAGTCCCTAAGTTCCTTGCCATCCTTGAGCACTCATTCCTCCCCCTTTGGTTCTTGAGATATCTAACCCTAAGAGGTCTCAAAATCCTAGCCACATCATATCCATCCTTGCATCCCCTCATCTCAATTTGCATCCTTCGCATCCATCATCATCCATCTTGCACAAACTGGATCTGGTTCTACAACCCTCTCCTTAGTCATCAAATTCCCTCTAGAGCTTTTTAAGAACCTGTTGGAGTCTCCAAAGCACCTATGGGTATTTCTAGTTAGCACCAACCACCTGCAGGTATTTTCTATTTATATCTGCAGCTCTACGATCTTTGGGCGACCGTTAGTACATCTGTGTAATACCTCATTAAATCAATGATGAATACCAAAACATTGTTATTCGATAAGATAAAATCTCATTGTTCCTATTTCATATTCTCAAATTTATTTAAAATTTTATTTCTACAACTAGATTTAAGTAATTTCATTTTTTGAGGATCTCATGCAGTGGAGCCCTATAAGATATTACTAACTCTTGTCATTATTTTTTATGTGTAGGTTTAAGAATCATATTCATTGGTAGTTGTTGAAGTTCAAGTGGCCCTGCATAGGATACCAAAGTCCACTCACCACTCTATTAGGATCAAATCAAGTGCAAAGACACCACCATGATTTTCAATTAGGGTTTCGAAGAACCCTAGTGCTTTGTAATAGTTGCATAAAAATAATAAGCATTGTAAACCCGGTTAAAGATTAAAAAATATTAACATTAGTAATTGCTATGAAAAATAAACTAATATACATCATAGTAACCACTACTAGTATATATAAAAGGTTAAATATTTTCAAAATGTTTAAAATTTTTGTTTATTTAAAATTTTAAAATTTGTCATTTTAAATAAAAGTTGAGATTATTTCAGAAATCTTTGAAAAAAATAAAAAAAAAATTCTCATGGAAGTAGATCTTTAAAAATAAAGCGTAACAAGTTTGAAGTGGCGTAACTTGAACCCTAAAGTCAAAATTTGCATAACATATTTTATCTTAGTCAGCTAGAGTTTGCATTGACTGGTTATCCATGCGATTTGGTAGGATGGATAAATCACCATAAGGACACTTACATGTGAAAAATCCCTTGATCTGTTGGGACAAAAAAACAATTCCTTGCATTATCCATATATCAATATTCAACAACATCAGTTTTATTCATCATTACACCTTTATTTAAAATTTTCCAAATACATTTGCAATTTCAAGTGAACCTTATATTTAATGGTTTATCCTAATCACCTGACGATTGCAGCGACTGGTTATCCATGCAATTTGTTAGGATGGGTGGATCACCATAAGGACACTTACCTTTTCAAAAATCCATTTTTTGTTAGGATAAAAATAAAATCAATATTACATTATCACAAACCCCTTTCTCTATTAGGACAAAAATAGAATCAATCATTGTACTTTTCACAATCATTAAATTTTCCCATATCAAAAATCCTTTCATCTATTGTGGTAAAAACATAATCAACTACTTGCATTTTACAAAAAAATTATTTAAATCATTCATATCATCAGCATTTTACATCATTCATTTCATTCATCATTACACCTTCATTCAACATTTATATTTTAACACCATCAAATCAATCAGTAATTGCATTCAATATTTGCCAAGTTCACCTACAATTTTAAGTGAACCTCGTATCTAGTGGTCTATTCTATCTCCTTGGCAATTGTAGTGATTGGTTATCCATGCAATTTAGTAAGATGAGTAAATCACCATAAGGACACTTGACCATCTTCATCATCTAATATCTCCTTGTTAAAAAAAAAAATCACTTTTGGATCCCTCATATTTTGAGTGAGACTATGCTAAGACCAATTTGCTCAATAACTATCACTGATGTCCTTTTCCATGGGGTCCCCAACATTGATAACTTTCATTGTTTTTTTGTAATTACACTAGTCTCCAAGGATACAGACTAAGTAAAGTAATTGAGCAACCATTTAGGAATTTTATGTGGTAATTAGCTTCAATCATAAGTGGCCCTGAGGGCAAGACTATTTTCCTTTTTCTTTATTTTCATCCTTGCATTTCAATGATGTTAAAAGGCACTTTCTTCAATAGCATGGAATCACCCAAACTTGGGGTTCCCATATTTGATTTTGATTTCCCACAATGGGATACATCTTACATGATCATGGCATTTACACATAGCAAAAATACCCTTTCTCTATAGGGACAAAAATAAAATCATTTTACATCATACATATCATCCACACTTACACTTAAACTTACACCATACATTTACTCTTACACTATTCACTTGCATTTTCACCACATAATTTTATCAATTGGCTTGTGAGATTTATTCTTCACTCACTCATGTATTGAGGGGGTAAGCTACATAATCAAGTAGTTACATAATAAAATTATTTTATCTTCAAGTTCATCTTTGCATGCCAATGAAATAAATTTGTGTCTTCACTAGGCCAAACTAGGTGTCTTGTATTTTTGCACCACATTGTGTTTCATGCAATGTAGTACAAAAATGGGTATTTGTAGACACTAAAATCTAGCCACTTGTCATCCATTCATAGCTTCCCACCACAATTATCCATTATTTATATATATATAACAAATATATATATATATATATATATATATATATATATATATATATATATATATATATATATAGAATTAATCCTAGCCATCCATCATGTTTTAATCTTAGCCATTCATCCCCCTTAATCCGTGCCACTTACCTAGATTTAATCCCCACCCTTCCTTATGTTTTAATATCAATCACTCAAATTGTATCATCGAAACCCTAACATGTCTAAGGGAATATTATAAAGAGGAGTCATTTTGATGACTCAACCCTTAAATTTTCTTAAGTCCTTAGTTTTTAGATTCCTAGAAGCCCTTAGCCCTAAGATCTTTTGAGTCATATGTTCCTTGTTGTCCTTGAGAACTCATTCCTCCCCATTTGGTTCTTGAGATCTCTAACCCTAAGAGGTATCAAAACCCTACCCCCATCATATCCATCCTCGCATCCCCTCACCGTCATTCACATACTTTCCATCCATCGTTGCCCACCTCATGTGAACCGTATCTAGTTCTACAACCCTCTCATCAACCATTGAACACCCTCTAGAGCTTCTCAAGCACCCGTTGGAGTCTCCAAAGTGCCTTTGAGTATTTCTAGTCAGCACCAAGCGCTTGTAGGTGTTTACCGTTTAGATATGCAACCCTACGACCCTTGAGCGACCATTAGGGCATCTACGTAATCACTCATTACATCAGCAACGAAGATAAAAACAACAGTATTCGATAAGTTAAAATCTCATTGTTCCTATTTCATATTCTCAAATTTATTTACAGTTTTATTTATGCAACTAGATTTTAGTAATTTCATTTTCTAATGATCTCACGTAGTTGAGCCCTCTGAGATATTACTAACTCTTGTCATTATTTACTATGTGCAAGTTTAAGAATCACATTCATTGGTAGCTGTTGAAGTTCGAGTGGCCCTGAATAGGATACCAAAGTCCACTCACCACTCTGTTGGGATCAAATCAAACACAAAGATACCACCATAATTTTCAATTAGGATTTCGGAGAATCCTAGTACTTTGTAACAATTGTATCAAAATAATAAGCATTGTAAACCCCTTATTTGGGTTAAATATTAACAAATATTAACATTAGCAATTGCTTACTACCAAAATATATATAAATATATATATAAAAGGTTAAAGATTTTCAAAATATTTAAAATATTTTGTTTATTTAAAATTTTAAAATATTTCATTTTAAATAAAATTGAGATTATTTCAAAACTCTTTGAAAAAAATAAAAAACAAATTCACATGGAAGTAGCTATTTAAAAAACAAAAATCTAAAATAATGTTTAACACCGACAGGTTATGGTAATGGTAAATATTGGTTTTTTTTAATAAGAGAAAAGAAAATGTAAGAGTATTTTCTTGTTAAGGAATTTGAGATCACAAAACCTTAATAGAATGATGAGTTGGAACTTAAGTTAGAATGCCGTAAAGAGGTTATGGAGCATCTGTCTGTACCTTCTTTGCTTCAAATTCTAGGTTTCCAAATGCTTACTATGGTCAATGAATGTTATTTGAAAAATCATCTGCACAGGCGTTAGGCATTTTGGTCGCGTTCATTCCTCACGTGGAAGAATGGACATGAGACTGACTTGACAGAAGGATCAGAAATGATAATCAAAGTCGATGACGTATCCACAGATATAATTGCACATGGGAAGGGCGACTTGACAGAAGGATCGCAAATTATATTCAAGTCGATGACATATCCACAGATATAATTGCACATGGGAAGGGCATGGGCAGGACTGAGATTTGAGATTGGACGTTCAAAATCAACGCTTTTATTGACTTTTTAACATTCAAATTTACGCTCTGAGTAACCGGAAATAAATTATTAAAGGCAACACGCCAAGTTATTTAAATTTTGAGAAGAAGGTTTGGGGTTTAAGTTTGGTTGTCTGCCTTAAAAAAAACTTAGTTAGTTTGAAGGGTATATTTAGATAGAACAAGTTTTGAAAGTGTTGACTCCCAGAACAATTTTTTTTAACATAAGATTTTATAAACATAACTCTGAACTTTAAAAAAAATTATAATAAAAAAAAAACTGTTCAACCAAGATGTAAGAGTTTTCTACCCTAAAATAGATAAAGGTCGTTTCCCACTGTCGGTCGATCAAAAGCTTAATACATGTAGTCCCATTAATGCCATAATGGCACCGTTAAAATAAATAAATAAACGGTCGGGAGTTCAGATCGAATAACGACAAAGAGTAACGATCAAAAGCTATCTATATATAGTTGAATTGATCCAATTTCTTTGATTAGCTTAACAGCCTTGCCTATGGAAGGCTAAAATGGAGCAGAAAATTACATACTCCTGGGTGGCGATGCTCCTTTCTTTATGCGTGGCATTGTTAATCATACGGTTTAGAGGCAGAAACCGAAAAAAATACAAACTACTGCCCAAATCGACGAGATTGCCCTTTTTCGGGGAGACCATCGACTTACTTTGATGTGCTTATCAGCCAACAAAGTTTTTCGAAGAGCGACAGCGCAGGTATTTTTCATATCATGTTGATTTCAGATTTTATGATTTGGGATGTCCGTATGTCCATGAAGAATTAACGACGTACAACTTTACAGGCTTGGGCCGGTTTTGAGAACGAGTTTGTTCGGAAACTCGAGCACCATTATCTCGGTGGATCCAGAGTTCAACAAGTATGTTTTGGCTAACGAGGGAAGGCTCTTCCAAGCCAAATACCCTGTGTCTTTCAGAAACTTACTGGGGAAGTACAGCTTGCTCTCTGTTCACGGAGAAATACAGAGAAAGCTCCACGGAACGGCCGTTGTTGACGTGGGAGAGACTGAGCTCGGTATTCATAGACGATGTACAAGACCTTCTGGGCGCAGGAATGAAGAAGTGGGAAGAGAAAAGGGACATCCATCTTCTGCACGAGTGCCATCGCGTCGTTCTTAAGTTCATTATGTAACTTCTTTGCAATTGCTATTTAAATACTTTGAGGTGTTGTTTGGCTTACCTATTTTAATAGCAGTTTTTATTATGGAGGTTGAACATGTAACTCCTTTATAATTTATACTTCATTGCCTTTTAATATTAGCAGAATGAGATCAATTATTAGCTTTTAAAAGTAATTTATTTAATAATTTTTATTATAAAAATATAAATATATAATGATCTTTTTAATTAATTATATATATATATTTTTTTGTTAAATATGAATAGGCAAAAGTGTATATTTAATAAATAATAGCCATTTCTAAGCAAGAGGTATTGATATTAATCAATGGTTATGTGTTTAAGGCTTTAGATTTAATAATTAATATTGGTTTTTATTTTGTATGTATCTAAGTAAGAGAGGTATTGATATTAAGCAATGGTTATGTGTTTAAGGTTTTAGAAAAATTAATTTTAAGGTTTTAGACAAATTAATTAAATATAAATTTAAAAAAGTTATGTGTTCAAGACTTCAGTAGTTTAATTAATTATATAAAAAAATGGTTTTTATTTTGTTTGTATGTAAGCAAGAGAGGTATTGATATTAAGCAATGCTTATGTGTTCAAGGTAGTTTAATTAAGTATATAATTTTTAAACGTCAATATGTAAAATTGTTTATTTAATAATTAATTGCAGTTTCTATTTTGTACATATCTAAACAAGAGAGGTGTTGATTCCAAGCAATGGTTATGTGTTTAATATTTTATATAGTTTAATTAATTATATATATTTTTTTAAAATGTGAATATGACAAAGTGTTTATTTTATAATTGATAGCGGTTTTTAGTTTTGTATGTATTTAAGCAAGAGAGATATTGATATTAAGGAAAGGTTATGCATTTAAGGCTTTAGATGGTTGATAAGGCATAGGAGTTTTTTTTGTGGTATGTTGGGTGAATGCAAATTTGAACATATGAATTTTAAGTGTTGTAAGATGATGATTATTATTATTATTATTAAGATATTTAAAAAATATAATTATTTATTTTGTAGGATTATTTTAATTATCAATATGGATATAAAAGTTTAGGAGAAGACACATTTTATGTGGATCATGATTTAATTTATAGATTTACTTGTTTTATTATTAACATTAAACTTTAGGTCTTAAATTTTACAAGTTCACTCTTCTATTATTCTTTCCTCTATAAAACTTATCTCACTCATAAAGAAAAAATCTAAGCCTTTTTTAGATTCCTTTCAAGTAGAATCTATTTGAATTTTTTTAGATTTAGATGTTATACCTGTCAACAATCTTCAAAGTGGCATTATATATAGGGATAGAGAGTAATGTGGCCTTTATAAGTTTTAGTACTTCATCCATGTGTAACAACTTATCTTAAACGGACTTTCATTCTATCCATAGTTGAATCCAAAAGATACTCTTTTACATTAATAGACAAAGGAATATAAAGATATGTTAATAGTATTTTTTTAATTTCAGACCATAAAATCTCCATAATAATATGTGACTGGTGGAAAAAGGTTTTTAGGGGACCTAAAATAATTCAAATTACTTGTTTATTGAGGTGAATTTAATTTAATCTTAAAGAATGGAACAGAAGGGTCATTGGGCATTTATTTACCCAAAAGAAGGATCTAAAGTTAAAGCTTGAAAATATTGAAAATTAAGTGAACCAAGTTGGTATAGATTATCATTGCAGAAGGACTGAATGCTAGATCTTAGTTGATTATCATAATCTTCTTGTTTGTGAGGAAGTATTTTGGAAAAATATTAAGGTTAGTTTGACTTTAAAAAGGTGATAGAAACACTATATTCTTTCATGTGTCTACCTTAAGACATAGATATAGAAATAATATAAAGGATATGGTTAGGGATGATGGCTCAGTGGTAGGATAACCAGATGATGTCAGGGTAAAAGTTGTTAGTTATTTTTAGGTCTCTTGGGAGAACCTATCGCAGTGAATGGTGAAGCTAAAAGCAAACTCCTTCTTAATATTTTAAAATTTATGATTGATTAGATGAATTATTCTCTTATTCCCAATTTATAAATAAGGAAATCATAATGATCATGTTTAGTCTATGTGAAAAAAAGACCCCAAGATTGGATGGCTTCCCAACTGCTATCTTTCAAAAAATTTAGAATATTGTAGGATAAGATATTATTGAGGCTATCAAGGAGATCTAGAGAACCCAATACCTGCTTAAGAATTCAAATTCCACATTTTTAGCTCTGGTCCCAAAAGTACAAGGAGCAAGATATATTAAAAATATTAGGCCTATTAGTTTGTGCATCAAATAGGTTAAAGAATATTCTACCTTTCATCATGGCAATTAAGTAAGGTGGTTTTATTAATGATTGATAAATTTTGGATAGCATTATTAACATTTATGAGTTTATTCATTTTATGGAAAATAGTAAGAGGGTTTCTATGCTTCTAAATTTAGATATGAATAAATATTACGGTCGGGTTTCTTGAGACTTCTTGACCAAAGTCCTACTAAAATTTAGCTTTTAGATTAAATGGCTAGGGTTGATTAAAAAGTATTTTTCATCTGCTATGTTTTCATTCTTGGTAAATGGAGTCCACGTTGGAGTCAGTAAAATTTTATTCAATGTAGATACAATTTTATAGGATATTAATTAAATTAGTACTAGGATTATTTGGTGTATTCACTTCCTAGAGCAAATTTCTTTCTAACCTATAAAGTAACAAAAATAAAAACTAAATCTCAAGGATAATCTTTGAAAAGAGATATTTTTGCATGTAGAGGTATATTTAGAGGTATGTAGAATTTTCAAGTGCATCATTTTGTTAGAAATACCCCCAATTTTTTATTTTTACTAAGAGTAATAGTTTCTCAACCCAATTAACTCATAGGTAAACTCTTACTATAAATGGGATCCATTATAAATATATTTTTGCCATGATAATTTAGAACTACACTCTATGAATCCCATATTATGCTCTATAACTCATGAAGTAGGAATAAAATTCATAATTATTTTTTCTTTCAATTAGTGGAACTACCCTCTTAGATCAAAAAGTGTTCAATGATAAATGCATAACCCTTTTTTCATCTGTTCATTTGCCTTACCATATCATTTTAATTAAATAGGAATATTATTTTTATTTAGACTCTAATGTGTTGATTGATCACACATTTCCTTTATAATGTTACAATTGTATTTTAATTTCATCCTTCATATCCTAAAACATAAATTTTATTTTTCATGCATTTTAAATTTTACAATTTAATTTCATGCTATTAGAATAGGTTAGATTAAGAATTAGTTAACATAGTGAGAAGCCAACATAAATATGGAGGTTGGAATAGGCCATAAACCCTTCCATTTAATAAGTTGTTGGAAGGTTGAAATTGAGGAACATTATTGATCAAATTAGAAGCTAAACTATTCATCAATTCAACTATTTTTCTAGCATGCCTTATGGGGTACTAGTCCTTTAGCTCATAATTTGGGTGAATTCCTTAATTTTGGTATGAAAATTACATTTTACCATGGATGTTTAGTCCAAAATTTAATGGTTTTTGTCAAGTCTAAATATAGATAGCAAGTCAATCCCTTGGTAATTAACCTAAGTTCTTTTCAAGTAGTGATTTATTCTATACTACTAGTGATTCACTCCAAATAAGTTAATTGCATACATTGAATCCAAAGTAATATTTTTAGGCCAAGGATGTGATTCACCAAGGTGAATCTCAAATTAACCTTAAAATTCACATTATTTTTGTTATTTATGTTTAAATTTATAGATGATTTGAAATGATAACTCTATTAAAATTTAAAATTTTATTAGGAAAGCAAGTAAAGTTTACATCAAAATTAATAGAGAACTCAAATTTGACCCCAATTTTATGTCTTCCATGGAAAGGGAGCATTTGGGTCAAATTCTAAGAAAAAAATTCTAGAGAGTAAATCTGCTAGTGATTCGCTCCATTCAACAATCAATTCACTCTAGATAAATGAATTTTTTTTAAGTCAAATATAAAGCATGATTTGCTTAAATTTTTTGAATTGATTCATTTAGAAATACAAGTTATTTTTTAACTTATAAAATGAGTGATTCACTCCAATATCAAAGTGATTTTATCTAAGCAATTCACTTGGTTTTTTATCTTTTATTTTTCCAATGTTCAACTATTTGTAGTGAAACATTTGAGTTTGCTAATGATCCACTCCAATTTATTGATGAATCACTACAGATAATTTTTGTAAATTTATATGTATTGATACTAAAAGTCTATTTGTATTGATACATACATGAACAAGGTCAAGCTTACAAATCCATGCTTGAGATCACAAGGATTGGGTAAAGAATATTAGTCATCAGAGCTAATTATGTACCAGTGAAATAATATGAAAGGGAAATGGAAGGAGCAAATCATCATGTGGGTACACAAAGATGACAAGATTAAAAAAAAATTTATTTCCAATATTGCTCTTCTTAAAGGAAAAATTTGAATGGCCAATCCTATCTGTCAAAAACCTACATCCTAAGAAATCAGTTTCCTTGGCTATCAAATGAGTTGTTCATATACTCTTGTAAACTAATCTTGGGCATGTAGTAGTCCTACATTGACTCACACAAACTCTCTTTATAAAATTATCTTTGATGTATATAACTCCATAAATAGTCCATTCTTCATGAACTTCAATAATACACTTAATTCAAACCAACCTTGTGCATCTAATGCTCAAGTCACATCTCTTACAAGTACAACTTCATATCAATGTCCATTGCAATTTATATTCTCTAATACATCCAATTTTACTCCTAGATAATTTATATCTCCAAATGTAGGATCTTTAGGATAAAATTATTCTAATAAAATTTAATTCTTTGCACAAAAATTACAAGTTTTTGTTTATTAAATAGGAAAGCAAAATATCATCTTTGACTAGTTAGTGTTAGAATAAGAAATTATTCTCTTAACTTCTACTAGGATAGACTTACTTGATTTTCAAATCCTTCATGAGTCAGGTGAACTCTCAATTATAGTCTACATCAGATTTGATGATTGTTGTAATCCAATGACTCTCAATGATCAACTTTGTTATTTAAAAAAAGTTGATCCATGGAATAATCAATCAGTTATGTTTTATTTCTTCAAATATTGTAATGCTTTGTAGTTCTACTCTTGAGAAATTCTAACATCGTACCATAGTAGGATAGATTCTTCTAGGCATTCTCTCTTGAAGATAGCCTCTCGAACTGGTTCTTACTCTCTTATCTTTTGTTTTTTTTAAAAGAAAGAGGTTTTATATCTATTGTAGATTGTTTTTTTATATCTACAATTTTGTTTTGAGAAATTTGCTTATGGTAATATCTAGATAAATATTGTTTTATTTTGTTATGAAAATACTCTCCTCATTTTTTTCTACAATTTTATGTGTCCTCCTTGTATGCCTATGTTTTAAAAAACATTCTCCATCTCGAACATAGCTCGCTTCGGCTCCATTTAGCCATCACTGTGTATCACTCAAAAGTGGAGACTAAATATTCATAGCCATTAATATTTTGGTGGGAAATATAAATATTTTTAATTGAAGTTTGAATTTTGTTATATCTTCATGATATCTTTAATTAGAAGAAGCAGCGTTCCTCGCATTAAAATAGAATGAACTTTTGGTCTAACTTTGAATAGACAAAATTCCATTTATTTTTTTAGAAACATGGATTTTGACCACAACTTATATTAGTGCACATAGAGACTATGTATCATAAAATAGGTATTTTCCTAATTAAATATCAATCGTTCAAAGATCTTATGACTTCCAAATCTTCATTCAACTCGAACTTCATCCATTTTTTTTGTCCTTCGACGCTCAGGAAGAATTTTAGTTTATTTTTTATATAATCATCTTAACAATGTTTGAATAATATTATTCTCTTGTTTTGAATAGTGTTTCTTCATTTAATAATTATACTGGTGATTTTTTAGTGGTGCCTATCATATTTTATCCTTTGAGGATCTCTAAAAGAATTCCATAGATGGATATTCAATAGAACTCGTTCTGTGCTTTGTGTTAAGTTTGTTTGATGCCTAACATCTTCTATTTTAAGGAATATCTGTGTGTGTGTGGCACTGTTGCTTTCCTCTCGTATTTTAGGAAGCCTCTCTTCTCATCGCTTTATCTACTTCTTTGGGTGCCTTCCTTGCATTTTGCATATGCAACCACAAGAGACTCTCTGTTAAAACAAAGATTGTAACATCCTCGTTCCTGAGAGCCTCTTTAGTGTGTGCATTTCTGGCATATTATAGGACTCTTATATTCTCAGCACCTTCTCTATGTACTACAACGCCTTCCCTACGTATCACAATCATAAAAATAGGTGGTATTCAATTATTTAATTTTTTATAAAATTCACTTCCTTTATTAACCTTTCAAGTGTAGTGATAAGAAGCAAATATTTAAAAGTTCACATTTTTCAAAGCTCCAATCCCGCTTATCGTGGACACCGACCCTTCAGGTATCATTATAATATTTTATGTTTCTGCTCTACTCAACTCTCAGTGCAACAAATCATAGCCTTTCAAAGCTCGTTCCTCGCTGCTCATTAGCGTCGCTTGTTCATTGAAAGATGCAACATTAACATTTCTTCGCTGCCTCTTGTCTTCTATCTAACGTCAATTAAATTTTAGCTCAGATCTGCTAAGTTTTTTAAGATAAAAATATACATCTCATCTTAGTTTAAATTTGTATCCTTCAAAAATTTCTATCCTTTTCTTTTCGGCCTCTCTTTTACCTAGAGATATAAAGGACAATTGTAATCTATGTAATATAATTTTTGGGGGGGTTTTATAGGTGCATTTTTGCACATATCATAGCATTGAGGGGGTTGTTATTGTGTCAATTTTTACCTCTTTTACTTTTACCTCATTACGTTTGTTATAAGTCATTTGTTTATAAATCTTGGGAATGAAATACAAGTGAGGATAATTGATTTCAAATTACATTCCTTAATACATTAAATATCTTAAATAGAATATTTTATTCTTTATTTAATTCCTTCTTAAAGCAAATCTCTATATTAAACAACTTACTTTGTTCTAATTAAATTTCTTTCCAAAGTTCTTTAATATTATATAGAGATTTTTTTAGTGGATGAAAGTGAGGATATATCATTAATATAAATTATTTCATTATTTCATTTCTTGCAATAGGTCTCTATATTAATGAACTTATTTTGATTAATTTTTTACAAAGAGTTTCTTAATTTATATAAAAAAAAAAATTGATAAAGGAATTTAAGTGAGGATATATCTTTAATTGACCCTTGTTAATCTATTTTATTCTCAATTCATTTTTCCTTTCTTAAAAAATTCTAAAGAGCAAATATATTAAATCAACTATGCACCTATATTGGAAATTCTAAATAACTTATAGTTTCCCTCATGTAAGGGCGGGTTATTAAGATAACCAATATAGGAGTCTGACTGATTAAAAGCCTATGTTACAAGTATCAAATCTACTAAATACTTATATTTTCCCTCTCGTAAGGGTGGGTATTTGAGGAGAAAAAATATATAGACCTGGCATATTTGTTCTCATTAGACTAATATTAATATCAAATCTCCTAAAAATTACTTATAGTTTTCCTCTTGTTAGAGCAGGTATTTTGAGATATTTGGTGTTTTATGTTCACTAATATCCATTGCATTCTCTAAATTAATGCTAAATGGGAAATTTTTGGTTCACTTCATTTTTCTTTGGCAAAATGAATTTAATGAATACAATTGATCCTCTCACTCTTCATAACTACCATACATGGAAACCCAAAATATTAAATCTCATTTCTCAAAAAGGTCTCACACACCTATTAAAAGAAAAGCAACCTCGGTTTGAAAAAGAATATGAAAAATTTGTTCATAAAGGGAAGATGTATGAAACAATGGATATTATAAGCTCTAATGTAAATGAAAGTTTATGGTTTCACATTACAAATTGTAAAAATCCTTATGAAATTTGGGAGAAACTAAAGAACTTTTTTGGAAAAGTAAATAAAAAAAGATCAATGCAGCTAGAAGAAGAATTAACAACATTATCTCTTGAAGAATTTAGCAATATTGTTGACTTTCTCACCAAATTTAAAGAAGTCCTCAATCAATACAAAGGCAGTAGGAAGAATAAAACTAAAGAAGAATCCATTTATCTAATTCTTTCTACACTAAATGGTGTATTTAAAATCTTTGCAACCACCTTTCTATCTACAAATATGCTCTTGGTGCAACTTTTAAAATGCCCTCCTTAGAAGAATTTTGTGATAGACTAACTAGGGAAGAAACAAAACTTCCAAAATGTGAGATATATTCCTCTTTCTAAAAAGCCTTAGTAGCCTCCACCTCTACTAAAAAAAAATTCAAAAAGAAAGAAAGGAATCCCATAATCTATACTCACTGCAAAAAGAATGGTCATTCTACAAACAAGTACTGTAAAATATTACAACAACTAGAGGCATATATGAAGGATCAAAATGTAGACAATAAAAAGTAGATAGAAAAATCCCTAAATGTTCAAGGAAAGACCACCAATACTTCATCTAATTATTGGGTCCTAGATTTTGGAGAACCTCATCACATGACTACTTCAGATGAGTCATTCTCTTCTATATCCTCAAGTTCAACATGTAGCATAGAATTTGGTGACTCTTCCTTTATCCCAGTAAAAGGAAATGGTGACATATCCATTGATGGTGGCTCTATCAATAATGTTCTCTATGTTCCAAATATTGCAATAAATATCCTCTTTGTCTATCAGATTTGTACTTCTAGAAAGGGAAAATTTGTTCTCTTCTCTTCAACAGGAGTTGAGATAAGAGAATTTCAAGACCCCCACTCTATTATAGCCAAAGGAGATATTGATCACAAAACTTGCCTATTTCTCTTCAAAGTATTCAAAAATAAAAAAGGGACTTCCTGTTTTGTGGCTCATAGAGATCTTAAAAGCAAAATTTGGCATGAAATATTTGGTCATATACGTTATAACTACCTAAAGAAATAAAAAACCCATGAAATGGTAACATTTTTACCTCAAGTCTCTTCTATTGATGGAGTATGTCCTAGATGTGCTCTTTGAAAGCAACATCAAGATCCCTTCCACCCAAGTGGTTCTCTAAAAGCCTCATCCCCTTTAGAGTTAATCCATAGTGACTTGATTTTTTTCCCAAAGCCTTCTTTCAAAGGAACAAAATATGCTCTAATATTCATTGATGACTTTTCTAGAAGAACTTGGGTCTACTTCCTAAATTACAAAAGTGATGTTCTATCCCACTTCAAAATCTTCAAAGTATTAGTTGAAAATCAGGCCTATTGCAACATCAAGAAAATTCGTAAAGATAATAGGGGAAGAATACTACAGTAATGAGTCTTTAATATTTCTATCAAGTCATGGCATCATTCATCAGCATTCTATCTCCCATAATCCACAAAAAAATGGGACTGCAGAGAGAAAAAACCGACCATTGAAGGAAATGGTAAAATGTATACTCCATTCAAGAGATATTCCAATTTTTTTTTTGGAAGAAGCTATTAACTATGTAAACTATATTAAAAACCACACACCTATATTAAAAACCACACACCTCATAAAGCTCTTGACCATTTAACTCCTGAAGAAGCATGGACTGGCTCAAAACCAGATGTCTTCTTCTTCAATATTTTTGGGTGTACTACTTGGGCGCACATTCTAAAGAAGAAAATGAAGGCTCTAGATAAGAAAAGAAAAAACATCATATTTGTTGGTTATTTTGAGGAAATGAAAGCATATAGGCTCCTTGATCCCATAACTCATTGTTGAGCAAGGTGCAACAACAATATTTTCATTGTTGTCAACACAGTCAAATAGATCTGTTGATGCAGTGGACAAGAAGTTCAAAATCTATTCAGATGCAAAAGACAGGAGTTCAAAGGTTATTCAGAGTACGTACAGTGATTTTCCAAGAAGACCGAAGTGGGCCATATTCAAAAGATACAAAAAAAAGACAAGTAAGAAAAGTGTCATGATATCACGACATATATAGCAGGCAAGAAAAACTGTCACGATTTCATGACATGTTGGAAGAGAGAGAAAAAGTAGGAAAAACTGTCACAATTTCGTGACATGTTGGAAGAGAGAGAAAAAGCAGGAAAAACTGTCACAATTTCGCGACATGTTGGAAGAGAGAGAAAAAGCAGGAAAAACTGTCATGATTTTATGACATGTTGGAAGAGAGAGAAAAAGCAGGAAAAACTATCACGATTTCATGACATGTTGGAAGAGAAAGAGAAAGCAGGAAAAAGTGTCACGATTTTGCGACAAGTTCGAAGAAAGAGAACAAGTAAGAAAAGTGTCGCGATTTCACGACATGTCGCATTTTTGCGACTAAAATAGGAGAGAGAAAGTAAGTTGGAAAAGTGTCATGATTTCATGACATGTCGCATTTTCATGACTAAAATAGGAGAGAGAAAGTAAGTTTGAAAAGTGTCACGATATCGCGACATGTCGCATTTTCGTGACAAAAGAAAGAGAGGAAGCGTACAAAAGTAGAACTGTCATGATTTCATGACAAAAACAAAGAAGTAAAGTATGAAAGCAAAAGTTTCATGATTTCATGACAAAAGCAGAGAAGAAGACTTCGGAGGCAAAATTTTCACGATATCGCGACAAAAGAAAAGTCAAAGTCTATGGAAGCAGAAGTGTCGCGATATCGCGACAACATCAAAGACGAAGTATACGGAGGCAGAAATGTTGCAATATCACGACAAAAGAAAATACGAAGTCTACGAAGGCAAAAATGTCATGATATCATGACAAAATAATAGAGAAAGCATATGAAGGTGAAATTTTTGCAATATCGCAACGTGTATTTTCACGACAACAACAAAAGAAGCTACAGAGGTAGAAATTTCATGATTTCATAACAGGTCATAAATGCACAAGTCAAGAAGGAGAACCTAACTAAAATTTTGTTATAGAGTGATTTCATACTGCTAAAATACAAAGAGTGATCAAAAGTTAGTATGGCGGTTACAAGGTCTGTCCAAAATGAAATCATCAAGCGATGGATAAATCAAACATCTTCTTGAGTTGAAGTCGATGAAGACCAATGATAGCCAACTAAAATTAGGGTTTACAGTTGTTATGAAAGTCGACTAAGATTAGGATTTACAACCGACTAATATTAGGGTTTTCATCATAAAAATATTGTTATAAAAGGAGGGCTATTTGGAGAATTGAAGTGGAGTCGAATGTGTGTGAAATACGGTCGTTGTGTGCAAAGAGCAAGTCGTGTCGAATCATGCTAAGTGCAAAATTTGCAAAGAGAGCAGAGTGCACAAAAGGCAGAATATGATCGTGAAGTTCAACTGTAACAAAGTAGAGTGTGCGAAGTGATTGCATAGAGAGAGCAGAGTGCACAAAGAGCAAAAAGGTTGAAGTTTGACCAGGTGCTACTATGATTGCATAGAGAAAGCAGAGTGCACAGAGAACACAAAGGTGAAGAAGACCAGTCAAGGTCTTGCAAAAGCAAAGGTATCTTACTAACAAACTTATAGATTCAAATTGAAGTCCAGGTTGTAGCTTGGAATCAAGGGTTGGTGCTCCTTTCTGTTGGTGTAGATAAATAAAGGGTTGGTGCTCCTTCCAGTTGGTGCTAGTAAATTAGGGGTTGGTGCTCCTTTCTATTGGTGCAGATAAATCAGGGGTTGGTGCTCCTTTATTTTGGTGCAAATAAATCAGGGGTTGGTGCTCCTTTCTGTTGGTGCAGATAAATAAGGGGTTGGTGCTCCTTACAGTGGGTGCTGGTAAATGGATTGTAAAGTTGGTGCTTTGCAAAGTCTAGATTTGGATGGTAGTCCAAGAAATCAATTTTTGAGGAGTAGCCACATTGGTGAACCTTGTTAAATCTTGTGTTGTGTGATGCTATTTTGTTATATTTGTTGTATCTAGTAATAAATTTTAATTGATGCGATATTAAGAGCTATAAATTCAAGTTTAAAGAGCTACACTGATTCAAAGCAAAGTTCTTATACAAGCTTAACCGGCTAGGGTGATCTTGGAAGTAACACAATGGCAGGTGGTGAAGGCTTCTCATCAAACAAAGCACCATTGTTTGACGGATCTAATTACACGTTTTGGAGAATAAGGATGTAGACATATATTTGTGCTTTGGGATATGACATCTAGGATTCAATAGTTAGTGGATACACAATACCCATCACTCCTCCAAAAGAGGCTGACGAAAAGAAATTGTTTGAAAATAAATCAAAAGCAAAGAATGCTATCATGTGCGGATTAGCAGACAGTGAACTAGTAAAGATCATGAGCTATAAAATGGCAAAATAAATATGGGACAAACTAAGGAGTATTCATGAAGGAGACGATAAGAACAAGGAGGCCAAGTTACAGACACATCGAGCTCAGTTCGAAGCACTAAAGATGAATGACGATGAAAAAATTGAGGCATATATGCTGAGAGTTAATGGAATCATTAATGCGATTATAGGATATCGAAGACTCTGTCATTGTGAAAAAGGTATTAAGATCTCTTCCTCAAAGGTTTGATTCTAAAGTCTCAATGATAGAAGAAGCTAAAAATATACATTATTTTAGTATATATGATATGTATGGTTCTTTGACTACATATGAGATGAGGATAGGAAGATCTAAACCCATAGATAGAGAAGCAATTTTTAAAGCCCTTAAAAATAAAAATGCAAAACAAGAGTCCGAGGAAGAAGAGACATCAGATTAAATGGAAGCAAACTTTGTTAGAAAACTAAAAAGGGGAAAAGGAAAATACAGAGGAAAGCTACCGTTTAAATGTTTCAACCGTGGAGGCATTGGGCATTTTGCGACTAAATGTCCACTTAATGAGAAGAACAAAAATGATGAAGGATCGCACCAAGAAAGAAGTGACTGGAAGAAGAAAATGAATTTCAGAAAAGGCAACTTAAAGAAGAAAAATTTCATCTCTAGGAATTCCAGTTCAATAGAAGACAGCTCCGGTGAGGATTCTGAAGAGGAAACAGGTGAAGCTCTTTTCATGGCATTTGAAGAAGTAAAATCAGAAAAGGAAGAAGGAGTGAACTCTAAAGTATGTGGTGAAAACCTTGAGGCTAAAGTAGATCTAGAAGGTGAGTTGATATCTACACTTAAAGAGTGGAAAATAGAGAGGAAAAAGAATAAGAAAATTTTAAAAAATCTTGAGGATGCAAATGAAATCATAACCAGTCTAAAAGTACAAACAGAAGAATACAAGAAAATATCTAAAGATCTTGAAGTACAAATTACCATGAAAATAGATTATTGCTGCAAACTAGAAGAAGAGAATGTTGGTTTACGGATGCAAATAGAAGAGATGAATCACAAAATTAGTTGCTATCATAAACACGAAGAAAGTTCTATGAAGCTAGATAAGATTATAAATGACCAAAGGCCTGTAGGCATCAAATTTTGTCTGGGTTTCATCGAAGGAGAATCATCAAATGGATCAAAGGCCAGAAATGTAGAATCCATAAAGAATGAAGATAAGAAACAGGTTGATCAAGGAAAAATGTCTCATGCAAAAGAAAGCAATAATGCCAAGCACGAAAGGAGAATTGACAATGATGGATTCACCAATGTCACACATCAAAGAAGAAGAAGACCTATGGATCCTACGGCAACATGGCAAAGACCATCACCCAAGTTCAATTATCCCTTTTCTGGTTTCTATTTTAAATGCAATGGCTATGGACATAAAATATCAGATTGCAAATATAATGTAAGACCAAGGAATTTCACCAGTAGAAATGCTTTTTCTCCTTTGATCAATTATACAGTAGAATGTTATAACTATCATAATTTTGGGCACATTGCAAGAAACTATAGAAGTACATTTGCATCAAATCAGTTTTAGGGAAGAAAATTTCAACCAAATAGGATGAGACAAAATAGAAAACTTCCCGAAAAACATGCACAAGCTATTGATAAGGGAAAGGCAAAACAAGAGCCCAAAACTACTATCAAAACAGAGTGGAAAGAAAAAGAGCGACTTAAGGAAGAAAATGAATCCTTAATCATACAAACAACATTTAAAGCACAAAATAAATATATACCATAGATACTTGATAGTGGATGCTCCAGTCATATGACATGTGACAAAAAAATTTGAGAAGTTACAAAAATATGAAGGTGGTTCAGTAAAGTTTGGAAATAATGATGGAGCTAAGATAGTTGGCAAAGGTTTAGTTAAAATTAGTGATGGAAAAATTAAGTCAGAAGAAGTCTTGTTTGTGGATGGTTTGAAACATAACTTGTTGAGCGTAAGTCATATTTGTGATAAAGGTCATGAAGTAGTTTTTAAGAAGCAAGGTTGTGAAGTCAAAAAAACAAACAGTGGAAAATTGATAGCAACTGGATCAAGGACATCTGGAAACCTATAAACCCTCTCAAAGAATTTAGAAGGAGCTTGTTCTATTGGACAGGGAGAAGAAAATTGGTTGTGGCACAAGAGACTCAGTCATATTAGTTTTTATAATCTAGTAAAAATCAACTCAAAAAGGGTAGTGAGAGATATTCCCATCATCAGCAAACCTGCAAACAACATTTGTGCTTCATGCCAAAAGGGGAAGCAAACTAGAGTCACATTCAAAACAAAAGAGTACTACACAAGCAAACCTTTGGAACTAATACACACTAATTTATGTGGACCCATGAGAAAACAAAGCATAAATGGTGACAAATATTTTATGTTGTGCATTGATGACTATTTCAGAATGACATTGATATTTTTCTTGAAGCATAAATTAGAAGCTTTTGAAATGTTCAAGACTTTCAAAAACCAAGTTGAGAATGAAATAGGAAAGAGGATCAAATGTTTAAGATCAGATAGAGGAGGAGAATTCATTTCAGAAGAGTTTACAGAGTACTGTGAAAAATACGATATTAGGAGATAGTTTTCAGCAGCCAGGATACCTCAGCAGAATGGAGTGGTAGAAAGAAAGAATAGGACAGTGCAGGAAATGGCACGAACTATGTTGGTTGAAAGCAAAGTAGCAGATAGATTTTGGAAAGAAGCAATCCATACTGTGGTGTATATCCAAAATAGGTACATGCTGAGAACACATGAAAGCAAAACTCCTTATGAGTTGTGGTTCGGTAAAAGGGCAACAAAATACCTCAAAGTTTTTGGCAGCAAGTGCTACATCAAAATAACTGAAGATAATCTTGGTAAGTTTGAAGATAGAGTGGATGAAGGTATTTTTGTTGGTTATTCATCAAAAATCAAAGCTTACAAATGCTACAACAAGAGGCTAAAGAAAATTGTGGACAGTGTCGATGTTAAATTTGATGAAGGTAGAGAATAAGTAATTAGCTATGAAAAGAACTACCCAATTTATGAAGAGGTTATTGAAGGAGATGAGGAAAACGAAATGGAAAAGATATAGAAAATTGACTCAGATGATTTAAGTTGTGATTCAAAAGTGGAAGAAAATAAGAAATTCAAAATAGGCAATTGGCAAGAAAAATCATCCTAGAGAGCAAATAATTGGAGACCCCAAAGTTGGTGTTCAGACAAGAAGAAGAGTAGTAAGTAACTACTCTATATTATCCAGCATTGAGCCCAAAAATGTTGCTGACGCAAGCAAAGATAAAGTTGGATGAAGGCAATAAATGAAGAATTAGATCAGATCGAGAAAAATGAAACTTGAGAGTTAGTACCTAGACCTGCAAATAAAAATATAATCGGGACTAAATGGATTTTTTGAAACAAATTGAATGAAGACGGATAGGTAGTAAGAAATAAAGCAAGATTGGTATGTAAGGGTTATGCACAAGTTGAAGGCATTGAATTTGAGGAAACTTTTGCACCAGTAGCTAGACTAGAGGCAATTAGAATGTTTCTGGCTTTAGCAGTCTACAAGAATTTCAAAGTTTATCAAATGGATGTGAAATCAATGTTTTTAAATGGGAAACTTGAAGAAGAGGTTTATATTGAGCAACCAGATGGTTTGCAATTTGGTGATGATCCCAACTTGGTTTGCAAGTTGAAGAAAGCATTATATGGCTTAAAACAGGCACCCCGAGCATGGTATGCAAGGCTAGACAACTATCTCACTCAACAATGGTTTAAGAAATGTATGGTGGATAGTAATTTGTATGTCAAAATAGAAAATGGGCATCTTATTGTTCTTGTTGTATATGTAGATGATATCATATTTGGTAGCAGCAAAGATGAGTCATGTAAATATTTAGCAAATAAGATGCAGAAAGAATTTGAAATGTTAATGATTGGTGAACTTTTGTATTTCCTCAGGTTGCAAGTTAATAAAAATAAGAAGGGCATATTTATTTCTCAAGTTAAATATGTGAAAGAGATGTTTAAAAATTTCACAATGGAGGATTGTAATCCAGTTAGCACTCCCATGAAGACAGGTTGCAAGTTGAGCAAGGATGACAAATCTCCACTTGTTGATCAAACCATGTATAGATCTATGATTGGGAGCTTACTGTACCTGACAACTATTAGACCAGATATTTTGTAGGCAGTATGCATGGTAGCACGGTTTCAGGCTAATCCCAAGGAGACTCATGTGATAGTAGTGAAGAGGATTCTTTAGTACCTTAAGGGTACTATGGAGTATGGGTTATGGTATCCGAAAGGTAAATACTTCACCCTAATTTTGTATTTAGATGCAGATTGGGCAGGAGGTGTCGATGAAAAAAAGAGTACCAGTGGAGGTGCATTCTATCTTGGAGATAGATTGGTCACGTGGCACAATAAGAAACAAGAGTCAGTTTCTTTATTAACAACAGAGGCAAAATATATTGCAGTGACAACATGTTGTAAGCAGGTATTATGGATGAAACAAACCCTGAAAGATCTTGGTATTAGCTTCAGTGAGCCAATATCAGTTAAGTGTGATAACACCAGTGCCATTAACATCTCCAAGAATCTGGTTATGCATTCATGCACAAAAAACATTGCTATCAGGTATCACTTTTTGAAGGAAAAAGTTGTGAAAGGTGAGGTTAAGTTGAATTTTGTTCCAACTACAGAGCAAGTAGCAGATATCTTCACAAAACCATTTCCCAAGGAATTTTTTGAGTACCTTCGCAATAAATTGGGAGTGGTCACACTTCCCAAGAATTGACTAGCTACAGGGATCACATTCTGAGGGGGAGCATTTAAGTATTTGATTATCTTTTTGCTCATGTTCATGATTTTTGCTAAGTGTAATAAATTTTGCCTAAGAATGTTGTGCATGGACTCAGGGGGAGTCTATAGTAGCCCTTTGGTATTATTGTCAAAGGGGGAGAAGAGCTACAGGAAATTGCACGTGTTGCCAAAAATTCCAAAGGGGGAGATTGTTGAGCAAGGTGCAGCAATAGTAGTGTCATTGTTGTCAACACAGTTAGATAGATCTGTTGATGCAGTGGACAGGAAGTTCAAAAGCTATTTAGATGTAGAATACAGGAGTTCAAAGGTTATTCAGAGTATGTACAGTGATTTTCCAAGAAGACCGAAGTGGCCCATATGCAAAATATAAAAAAAATACAAGAAAAGTGTTGCGATATCGCGACATATACAACAGGCAAGAAAAACTGTCACGATTTCGTGACATGTTGGAAGAGAGAGAAAAAGTAGGAAAAACTATTGCGATTTTGTGACATGTTGGAAGAGAGAGAAAAATTAGGAAAAGCTGTTGTGATTTCACGACATGTTGGAAGAGAGAGAAAAAGCAGGAAAAACTATTGTGATTTTGCGACATGTTGGAAGAGAGAGAAAAAGCAGGAAAAACTATTGCGATTTCGTGACATGTTGGAAGAGAGAGAAAAAGTAGGAAAA
>JAQPPZ010004620.1:0-16494 GCA_028583015.1 Wollemia nobilis | reverse complement strand
GGGAAGGTCATTTGGAGCTTGTGTTTGATTGTTCAAGAAGGGAAGTGGTCAATTGTGCAAAAAAGGATAACAAGCCGCAACAAGATGTCCACCATTTGAAGAAGGTTGTTGGAGTCATGAAGAGGAACAATTGGATAGAAAAAATTATTTGAGGATAAGACAAAGTGTGTTGGGTTGTTAGGAGGACGCAACTGATTGTCTGAAGGATCAATTAGGCCATCTGGAATGAGTTTTGGGTTGTCAAGGAAGCATTGATCGTCATAGTGAAGATGAAGGATGTCCAGCTAGAAAGACAGGTTGTCTAGTGGGAGGCGAGGGTTGTTTGGTTGGAAAATTTATTTAGATCATGAAATCAACCACCCACTAAGAAAAGTAGCCATTGGAGGAGGGAGTGATTCATCTTAGGGCGAGGAGTCATCGTTTGCAAAAAATATGTGGAAGACTAAACCATCTAAGGGTAAACCCTAGTTTATCTTGAAGAAGAAACTAGAAATTTTAAAGAAGATTCAACATGTCTAGAAGAGATTTAAGTTGTTTGTGTAGATTCATTGGCTATGGCATGTTGATGAGCAATGAACTATCTAGTGAACAATGATTTTTGGACATGCCAATGTGGCTTGTTCCATACATGCAAGGAATCATGGAATGTACCACGTATGACTGGGTATCATACCTAGTGGAGCAAATTCATAAAATTCAAGGTGACCAAAAAATTTTCAATGCGATTGGATCGTTGTCGAATGCTACATTGATGGAAAGAGTTTGCATGCCTAGGATGGAAGCACCAATTGTGATTTCGAAGGGGAAACCATCCATTTTCTAATGGACTATTGTTGCACTGTTGTAGTAGGTGTGTACTCTTGGAACTATGGAAAATGAGAGGAAGAGACTATGGGCTCTTCAAAGGAGGTGGAGGATGCACATGATACATATGCTTTGGAAGATGAGTCAGATAGTGCAAATAGTAATGGTGAGGTTGTAGAGGAACACCCCAAGGCACAATTGCTAAAGCAACTAGTAAAACTCATTTGTGAGATTTGTCCACCCAACATGAGAGTCATTCAAGAGGTGGTAATAGTGATGGAAAGTGACATGCATCATAGCATTTTGTGCGAGGTAATGCACAACAAAAATGGTGACTTTTATAGTTCTAGAAGTAGAATCCACAATTGCAAGTAACTCCACAGACACTGAAGAAACAAATTTTTATAACAACATAAGTGACTGCATAGGAAGTTATGTGGAGAGTTATGCAAGATGGCAAAACTGTGCAAGTCAAAGTGGTTGCTCAGAAGGAAAAGTAGGTGAAGCAACAAAAGGAAGGGGCTACAAGGGAGGTACAATCAATTGATAGAGAAGTTGGTAAACAAGTTGCACAAGAGA
The DNA here is from genome assembly GCA_028583015.1 of Wollemia nobilis. Classification (NCBI taxonomy): domain Eukaryota; kingdom Viridiplantae; phylum Streptophyta; class Pinopsida; order Araucariales; family Araucariaceae; genus Wollemia; species Wollemia nobilis. The sequence goes on along the minus strand of JAQPPZ010004620.1, from coordinate 15,111 downwards.
GTGGGAATGTGCAACCACAAGCAGAATCAACCATAGTATAACAAGGAGGACAACATAATCAATATGCGAAGAAACGGTTGATGACGTGGCATAGGAGATAGTGGAAGTTGATGTTGCCTTGGAGGCCATGAACACAACTCCTAAGATTAATATGCATGAGACATGATTGCTTGGATTAAGATTCAACTTGGAAACACCATGCTTAGGAGAAGTATCTAAGCTTTTGGTTTAGATGGAGATGGAGTAGGCTACTATGTCCGATACAAGAGTTGATGTGGAGATGGTGACTTGAGATGAGACAAGGATGACACAACTAGCCTAGTTTGCAGAGAGCCAACCATGGGAGATAGGAGAAAGAAGTATCTAAACCATGGTTGGAGTGAAGGATCTCCACAAGGGTACGCAAGTGTTGTATCGACATCCTTGAATTTATTTCTCAAAGGATAGGTTCAACACATGTCCTACTCCAATGGTCAAGTACAAATTAACACCAAAAATGGAAAACACAACAATTTGTACTATTTGGCTTGATTCAATGGTTGACCATGGGGCTGCAAACTTTAATGACATGGCAAAGAGTTTAAGCATGATGGTTGAGCAATAGGTAGCCTACATGAGGGAGATAAAAGAATGATAATTGAAGGAATAGGCCAAAGTGGAGATGGAATTGTGTAAAAAGGAGATGAAAACATTGTAAACGGAGCATCATGGGCATATACAACGATTGAAATAGCAAGGAGTGGTAAAGTATCAACGAATTGTTGCATTGTAAGCTTAGTTGGTTGAAGCCCAAGGGAAGATTTCAGCAATTGAGTGCAGCAACCATGAGTTGAGGAAGACAAATCAAGATGTTAGGACCCTATCTTAACACAATCATCATTATATAATTGTCTAGTGTTGGTGTACATTGCACCTTGTGTGCCTAGTGCATATGTCCCACTATGATGTAACCATTAATTTTATTGTAAGTAGGAGTTAATAGTGTTGGTGTACGTTGCACCTTGTGTGCCTAGTGTTGAACGAGTACAAATAATTTTTCTTCAAATATTTATTCGTTGCAAGGTCATGATCCCTCATTCTATTATTATGGAAGAGTTTGGGGCCCCTCCTCTTTGGCTTGAGATCATATTTTTATTATCGCCTATCTTCATAGGGTTTGTACTTTGGGAGATACCCCCTCGGGTTGTAGCTGGTACCTTTACCTCGCCCTTCGCTCCTCAATGGACCTCTCTCCGAGTTCTCGGGGTGGTCAGAGGAATTGGTATTTTTAGGCCTCTACACTTCTGGACAACATTCAGATACAGATTGATAGGCTTACCCCTTATTCCCTGGGTGCTCTTCCCCCTCTCTCAGAATAATAAGGAGAAGGTGCTTCACGAGATCCGAAAGGATGTTAGTCTTTAGTATACCAGCTGCACATGGATCTATCTCACTGCACCTCTTTCCCCTAAATTTTCTACCATTATACAGTACCTTCAGCAACACATAATGCATAACATTCAGATCCTTATTGGACAACTCAGGGTGTGCTCCCACCAACTCCGAGTTGAGTCAGATCACCATCTTCCGATGGAGGAGCAGGTTTACCTTTTTTGTTCCTTGGGAGAAGTTGAAACCTTGCATCACTTTATTTTTTGATGTCTCATATACTATGATATTTGAGGTAGATTTCATTACCTTTTTAGGGATAATTCTTAATCTCTATCCACCTTTTTCAGATATCCGGACCAGTGATGTCTCACATTCTTTTATAGGGAGACAACTTAGTTTCGTCAATAGAGAAGCTCTCCTCTTGATGGATCTCGTCGCCCTCACCATCGACCCATCACAACCTACTTCACCAACTCTGATGGATCGAGTGACACTAGATGGAAATGCCCCATTTTAGCCTATTTGAATAGAGGCGGGGTCACTAGACAACGCACCCATAGTTTTTTGGGGCCTCGAATTAGTGATGGACAAAGACAGATCATGGATTTCTTCAGCATAGATTCTTCAACCTCGATTGTTAGGAGAGACTAGTTTCTGGGGGTGTTGGAGTTTGCCCCTTAGGGTTGCTCCCCCTCTCTCTCTATTCTTCTTGGCGTGCACTCCACTCTTTTGAACTGCAACCCACCCCTTTCTCCTCTTCTCTATTCCCATTCCTTTTGGCCCGCTTCTCGGGTCACGTCTTTATATTTATCTTAGTTTCTTTCTTTGTTGGGCGCTTTGGCTCGCTCGTTGGCAATTATTGTTGTTCTTTTTATTGTCCCTTGGATCTTTTTTGACCCACTATGGACATTAATAATATTTCATTTCATTTCTACTCCATTTGCAAACTATCGCAATGGAGTGGTGGGAAAACTTTCTTGCTAGAAAGTTGATGTATCCATCGTAACTCCTACTATATGCAATCTTGATCTCCCTAGATCGAATCCTTGCAACCTGTTGAAATTTCATTGGAGGTGAGGTATTCATCACCTCCAATACATTATTGATATCTTTATCATCTACCTCTATCGATGTTGCTGCACCACTTGCACAACTCTATCTTGTTGTGTCGTCTCCTCCATTGTAATTGCTTCTTACATAACTACTGGTTTCTTTGTCTTCCTTTCTCCCCATGTAGCCTCCCTTAAAGCCACAGTGTTGTTATCAGGAATGGTACCTATAGTGCTCCCTTGCACAATATGTCTCCTCGAATGTAGAAGAGTACCATGTTGCACTATAATGTATGCTTGACCCTCAAGTTGATAGCACTAGCCTAGTACAAGTTATGCAACACTTCCACCAACTATACCATCTACCATAGTCTGAGGTGGTCCTTTGGAGGGATACTCTTCACCACATGTCTCAATAGTTGGAATTGAGATTGATGCAGGTAGAGTTGAGGTTGGGGTTGCAACTATTGCTTCATTTGTTGTCATTGTTGACCCAACTGCTTCTGCCTCTTTTCCTTTCTCTCCAACTCCTTTACAATGGGTAGCTGCTCCTTGCTCCCCTTAGTCCCAAACTCCTCTTCTTCGAACAATGCCTCCATATTATGATTCAACTGATTGCACCCTTGGTGCCTTGCTTTTCTTCATCGTTGTTGGACCCACCTCAACAAGTTCCAAAAGGAGCACCCACTATTTTCTATTGTATCTATGTGGCTCTAACAACAAGAACATGACCAACAAGAAAAGCAATAAGGGCATCACAAGGATAGAAGAAGAAGATGTACCTTCTCATACACTATTGCGTCCAAAAGTAGACTAATGGCATGGAAAGCCATTGAAATTTTTTTCTTAAACTACAATAGAAAATTTTGTATGTGGTTAGACAAGAATGTTACCTAGTCAAATTTGAAATTGCCCATATTCTTTCCATGCATGTACGAGCCATGTGGGCATATCCGAGGTTTGCTTTTCTTTGGACAATTTGGACATTACCATGTTCATGGCACAACCTAGCTCTTCCAACTTCAAGTGATGCATCTACAATCCATGACTGCCATGCTTCATCAGTTTCCCAACATCTCCTAGACTCAGGTTGGGAAACATGTCCACAAACACTTACAATGTATAGGGCTCTATTCCCTCCATCAGTCTATTGTTGTTCATGATAGGTAGCCTAAACACTTTTATGAAATTATTGTGGGAAAAAGACAACCAAACCTCCTTGTTGCCAAACAATATTTTACTCTTCTTCTCCAAATCATACTTCTACAACATCTACAACATATATGGCTTGAAGAAGTTATCAAAAATGGATACTTGCATAATGTGGTGGACACCAGTATTTCAAAAATCTACCTTTAGTGGGTGGTCTGTAGGAGCATTGTTCCCCCAAGTCCTGCAAAACTCTTGTGCATGTGTTGTCCAGGTTATCTCATCAAGGGGATTATGCATTCTCTCCTTCCTATTTGCTTTTTGTTGTTGAGGTAAAGCTACCACCTCCTTCCCTTTGCCTTTTCGGTCATCATTAGGAGTCCCTATTTGCTATTGCGACCTCGATCCACCTCCTCCTCTACCCTCTTTGTGGTGTTGTGCCCTTACATGTTCTATTTCCATATTGCACTCCTCCTGCTCTCGGTGGTGTACATGCTCCACATGACTCCTCAAGAAGCTTGCGCTTTTGTTCATTTAGGGTCCTAGCCATAGCACAAAACTCAAAGCATTTCTCCTTGGCTCTTTTTGAACCACAATTCTCAACCTCCATTGCATTCCATCTGCACTTAGCTTTGCAAGTGTTTAAATTTGAACTCCTTTGGCAGTAATTACGCCCAACTGCCCCAACCGCTTTTTGGTTGGTGTGGCTTCCTCACACAACTCCACTTGACACACGCCTTGCTTTTTGTGTCACTCTCAATTTATGTGCCCTAATTGTTCCTTGTCTCATTCCACATCCAAATGACCTATTCTCTGCTCCAAACAACCTACCTTCGACTCCAAATGGTCCAACAATGACAAATGGGAGATTAAGCCAAAGAAGTTGAAGATTTTATCGCTTGGGATGAAGCGTAAAAAAACAAAACCTTATCCCTAGTCATTTCAATCAAAGGATTTAGCTAGGGTTAAGAAAATCAGATTTTTCACCATTCAAATGGAGAAAATTATAGGTGAATGGAAGAAATCAATGTGGAAGACCAAGGGAGGCTTGTTTGAGAATGGACTATGGTTTGAATATGCATATTGATGGGTTGCAAAATTGTCTTGATGGGTTTAGCAAGAGAAAGTATCGTAAAAGACCTAAGGCAATTTGTTTAGGGCTTGTTGGTGGAAGTACCAAAGGAAGTGGTGGTCATTGAGGCTATGGAGAATAAGGTTGAGTTGCAACAGGTTGTTTTCAGCAGAAATAAGGGTATTTTATCCATTTTAGAACACGTGTGTATGGATCAAGAAGGAAAGGTCATTTGGAGCCTGTGTTTGACTGTTCAAGAAGGGAAGTGGTCATCTATGCAAAAAAGGATAACAAGCCGCAACAAGTTGTCCACCATTTGAAGGAGGTTGTTGGAGTCATGAAGAGGAACAATTGGGTAGAAAAAATTGTTTGAGGACAAGACAAAGTGTGTCGTGTAGACAGGGGTGAGTACTTTTTTGGGATGAGGGAATGATAAGAATTTAGGAAGGATTGATTATCTTTGCTATAAAACTTGGCATGTTGCTCAGCCTTAGACGAGTGAGTTTCAGTAGACATCTAGGCTAGACGGATAACAGTGCAAATGTGTAACGAATTCAAATGTGTAAGACTTTAGACGTCTAGATGATACGGTTTAGACGAGTAGTCGACTAGACATATAGTCAGTTAGTACATGCATCACATGTGTGTAGACATCTAGGCAATGTAGACGTGTAAATGCCTTAAGCAGTAATGTCTAGGGCAGATAGTGTAGACGTGTAGACATCACAAATAGTAGACATCTAGGACGTGTTCATCAACAAGTCTATACGGATAGACCTAGATGTTTAACAATCAAGCTTAGACAGGGAGGCCTAGACATCAACTATTCGCACGTTCATTCTTCAACTTGCAACTAACTCCTCATTGTTCTTTGCAACTACACAACACAAGTACAACACAACTTGCGATACTCTATCTCGTACCAAGCATTGATCAATACCTGCAACACAACAATATGCTCACGATGCAATCACACATGACACATACATTCCAAAATAACTCTTGTTGCACAACAAATCTGCATTTATGGACAAGTATGGATTTCTTACAAAAATGAATAGGGAGGGTACTTATAGGCAAGTCCAAGCGGTTACTACAACCAACCTGGCTCAATCATCCCAACTTCCCTATGTTAACACTTAACAATTGTTGTTTAAAGTGTAACAAATCTTAAATATATAACTCAATTGGTCTAGATGTCTAACTAATCTTAGATGTCTTAACTAATCCAAACGTCTTAACAATTGACAACTAGTTTTGTCCTTTTGTGCATTTCTATTAATCAGTCTGTAAAAACATTATGATGATTAATTTTACATTGCAAATCCTTACATTTATCAAAATACATTATCAAAATTGTTGTACATAGTCAAAATTGTAGTTCTTTAGTAGACATTTCGTCAGACAGTTTGGTATATTATTTCTTCTTTGAATTGTTATCTACATCTATCCTCCCCTTCGAAGAATTCGATGTCCTCAACGACTTTCTCCTTTGGCTTTGGGGAGTCTCATCATCCTTGGGTTCTGCAACCTGTAGTGCATCCTCCAATTCTTGTACTCGTAACTAAAGAGCTTTGCGTTCATCCCGAACCCGCTTGGCATAGTTGAAATACTTGGCCCATTCTACTCCCAAAGTATTGGCACGATCTTCCGTCTCCTGGAGCCTAGACAACAGTTCAACTTCTCGCTATAGAAAAAGCTCCTTCATCCGTTGTTCGAGCACTATGGAGGAAGATGAAGCCTTCTGTGCCAATTTAGTTTTAAGAGCGGCCTCGTGTTGTTGTGCTTGGAGCAACTCCTTCCTCAATGCTTCCCGCTCCTTCTGCCAAGTCTCTTCGCGTTGTTTCATCTCCTTCTGCCAGGTCTCTTCGTGTTGTTTCATCTCCTTCTGCCAAGATACTTCTTGTTGACTTTTTTGGACTGCGAGGTCTGAAACCTGCTTAACCAACAACTCCTTAGCCTAATTTTGCTGCAATACTTTAGCTTCTAGTTTAATAATCACCTACTCCCTAGCAGTGAGATGAGCACCAAGGTCTTGCAATTCTTGTTGCTTTTCGCGGATATGTGACAAGGATTCATCTAATCGAACAACTCCTTCCACCAATTGCTGCTCTTTCTCATGCAATTCTGCCTTCTCATGTAATTATTCCTTGGTTACTTGCAAATCCTTATCCAATTGCTGCCTAGCCTGGTTCAATTGCTTAAGTCCCATTGCTAGCCAACACAACAAGTGGGTTATGAAGTTAAGCTAATTGAACATTGGTTGCAATTCAGGTTCTAGTTCCACCTATAAGCCTATTTTTGTGGGGTGTGGGGAAGTGTTGCCATGGCTCAAAATGTAGGACTCGATAGTTCAAGATAGAGAGTAGGAGTCTTATCAGGTAGTTTCTCTACTCCCTCCATAGTCTTTAGGTGTGTTGTAGGTAGAGACCAAGGTTGTTCTTGATAAATGGTGGAAATGTCGGCATGCCAAGATCCCTCTGTGGCCCATTTCACCAATTTGTTCAAATCCTCCTCGGCCATCAACTGCCATTTCTTCCATCGACCAACACAAGTTGCATCAGACTGCAATCGTAGATTGTCCATTGCCTGGGTCAACTTAGAAAAATAGTCGATCGCTTGTTGATCCACATGGGCTCCCAGTTTTGGTGGGTCTACAAAATTCGGCATTTCCAATATGAAGCGTTCTGCCCAAACATCTTTGGCTTGTTCTTCCTCCGACTCATACAACAACTACTTTCCCTTTCTTGAAATATCTATGGGCTTTTTAGTTGCTTTGTCCTCTTTAAGCCCTGGCTGCTCCTCAAGTGGGTGCGCTTGGTTGCTACCTATTTCTGTTCCAACAAATTGCTAAGATATGTTCGTTTGTGGGGGCTTCATTCCCTTCTCTATTTTGGTCTCCTATCCCAAAGAGACCTCTTCGTCTATTGTAATGGGATGTTGTTCTATCCTAGGTGTTGGATTTCCAACACTAGAGGGTGGTAGGCCCTCCTCTACCATTATTGTTGCAAATTTTGTTGGGGTGTCCATATTTATCAATTTTTTTGTTGCTCTAGCTGCATCTGTTGCAAGGATATCCTAAAAGGAAAAAGCTTGTCGGGAGGCAGTGAAGGAAGTTGTTGCAAACAAGGATTCGGGGGATGCTTCTAGTGAAGTCACACGAGCCCGAAATTAGGCTTCTACCAAATACTTTGTAGGCCCAATTCATGCAGCAGTACTAGTTCCAGTTGGGATATGCTACAAAACTGAGGAGATTTCAAAATTGACTTTCGTGTGCAAGCTTAGTTGTCGCTCAAGGTTTCAAGCTATCTCTCGATTGTGAGCAATCTTCTCTACTGCAATACCATGCACTGAATCTAGGGATAATGATGGAGGTGGTGACTCAAATCATCATCGTCTCTTCTTGGTTGGCTTAGGTACTTTTGGTGGGGGTGCAACAACTTGTTTTGTTGGCCCTTTCTCCTCAGACAGTGGTGGTGTCGTATCCTCCCCTTCTGAATCGATCACTAGCCCCTCCTTAAGTGACGACTTATGGGAGATCCGCTTCACCAGTGGCTTCTTTACCAGTGTTTGTCTCTTCACTTGTGGCTTGGCATCCTTCCACCACAAGATTATTGGGACCAAGTTCGATAACTACCAAGGTGGATCAAAATCTAGAATCTGCACTCCTGCAATGTAGGTTGCATCCAATAGTAATCCAATGGCATGAAAAACCATCAAAAAATTCTTGGTGGTTCGCATCAGAAAATTCTGAATACGAATTGCCAAATGGGTTGCCCAATCATAAGCCACTCCTTGCTCAATCCCCTGCAAGTATGGAATTAGCCAAATGGGAAGGTTTGAGCTCTGCTATTCTGACAATCTAGCCATCAAGACATTCATAATGCATTGTAAACCCTTAGTTCTTAGTTACGACTGCTTGACTCCCTGGTTATCGTGAGTTGCTAACATGGCATCAATATCTGTGTTAGAGTAGTGATACTTTGAATAAACCGTGGAGTTCTCTTTGGATCGACCCACTCATTCACCATTGGTTTGTCCTTCTTCAAAAGTTCAAATGTACATCGAAATGCTTCAGGAGAAAACTCAATTACCAGGTTTCAATCATCAATGCGTATTGTACTGGTGTTATGCAACAAGTCATAGTTTTGCAACATCTGTACAATATACTCCTTGAAAGTATTTCTCAAAATTCTGGACTTGCAAAATAAAATAGAATCATGCGTCTTTGATCTTCATCTTCACCAGGTCCTTTGCTGGTGTCATTGCCCACCATTGCTAGCAAAAATATCCCCTTGGGCAAATCTAGGTGATTTCATCGATTGGGACCTGATCCTTATCGATTTGTTAGGCTTCTTGCACAACTTCACGTCTACCTCGAGTCTACCCTTGGTCTGGGCTTGGTACCTATTTGCACATCATTTCTCTATGCTCTTAATGATGATGGAGTCGCTTAGTAGCAACTAACTCAAGTACCGCTTCGAATCGCGGTGGAACGTGTTCTAATTTTTGGCGACTCATTCCTTTGTAGACGTCTCCCCTTTTTGATGTTTTCTATGCCTTAGACATCTAACTTCTCAGACATCTCAACCTACTAGATGTTTATCTCCTTTAGACGTCTAATTTTGCAGACGTTTCACCTTGCCAGACGTCCATCTCCCTCAGACGTCTAGTGTCTCAAACATCTCACCTACCAGACGTCTATCTCCCTCAGACGTCTAATTTATCCAAACATCTCGATCTACCAAACATTTCTTGCTTAGACGTCTCAATTTGCGAGACGTCTCCTTCAGACACCAGATGGATGCATTTCCTAGGCGGGTAGCAACTTCAGATGGGTGCGCTATCAAATGAGTTTCCTAGACATCATTCCGCAGACATCCTCAGACATCTCAGATCTAGGGATATCGTAGCCAAGACAGGTGCACGCAGCTTCCTTTTTGGTTGCTTTTCATCTGCCTGCAAATTGGAAGATGGGATTACTGCACTTGCACATAAAATTTATAAAATTTCCCACAAAGCGTACCACTACCAATCAGAAATGGCGTCTAGCTTCATTTTGAACAAGTCGTGCATCGTCAACCCTATCCTGACTCCAAATCCTCTGTAATTCTCTTGATTTCCACCTGCAAATGCTCACGATAGAATGAGCATTTCATCCTAGCACCTCCAATTTATAGACGTTTTTCCACCCTGATAACTGCTTGTTTAATTGCCACTTATCACCCTGTCGTCTGCATGCATGCCACCTCGCCAATTTGCATGCACAAGACGTCTAGCATCTTTTTCTATTTTTGTCTTTTTCCCTTGTTTTTGTCTTTTTCTATTTTTCTTTTTCTTTTTATTTTATTTTATTATTTTTTCAAAACTATGCTTTTTCCTTTAACGTCATTGGGTGAAGCGCATGGCAATGCCAATGCGTACTTCCAAAGTATCTGATGCGTTATCCTCTTCATGATGGCTACCAGTTTCGTAACTACTAAAATCATTGTCATCCTCCTATGCTTCAGTTTGTTAACAATTTCGGTGATTGCCATGGTTGTGGGGGGTTTCCATCTGAGGTTTTTCCTCACGTCTTATAGTTTTGTGTCTAATGATAAGCCAATTTGACCTCTCGTCTTTGCGAGGACAACTTCTGCCTTCTTTTGATTGACGACATGTCCCCTGTCCAGTAGTTTAGTAATTTACAGCTTGACATCTACTTCGACTGATGTCAGCCTGACATGTTCAGGTGTCTTCCAAACGGGTTGTATTAGCTACAAGATGGGTTCTGCCATGCCTAAACATGTTGACTCATCGTCCAGATAGGTTCTGCCAGATTTTAGATGTGTTGAATCATCGTCCAAACGAGGAGGCTCATTCTCGAGATGGATTTGCTCGGTTCTTCCATCATCCTTTTGGATTATTATGCAGTCATCAAGATAATGAAACACAACCCCTTCTTGCTTCTGATGGTTAGTCATCCTACTATTGGGATGATGACTTCCCCTTTGTCCAATATTTCGATAGATCCTTCCTACCCCTTGGCCTTTGCCTTGAAATCTATCGATTTGTCGATGGACTGCTACCCATCCTTGGTCTATCTGATTTTGATTGAGATCCCTACTTTGGGACCCAAGTCTTCCTCGAGCCTATGTGACTCGTCCTCTTCCCCTTGTCGGTTGAATCTCCCTAATGTTGGGCTATCGCACTCCCAGATGCCCGAGATTCGGTCGGTCCCTATGTCATTCTTGACGACATCTTTGGTTCCTACAAGATCATTGAGGTAGACCCAAGGGTCTATCCTCAAGAACATATAGTGTTGGGTTGACTTGGACTATGTCCACAGATGGTCCTTGTGGCCCAATCTGCGGACTAGTCGACCTAGGGGTAGTAGGAGGGGAATTTCTTCCTCTTGGGCTACCGGGATGGAGGCCAACCACACTCCTCCCTTGGTCAGGTAAACTTGGGTTACCCAATAGTCCTAATGAACTTCTTGGATTCCCCACACCTTTGTTTCAGGTTTGGTTTATAAGTTTCGCTTACAAACTTGGTTTCGTATGTGCTTGATTTCTAGGTATCAATTGGTGAGGGATTCTTAGCCTCCTATTTGCCCTTATTAATCATCGTCACCACTTCGCTTCTTCAAAGCGTCTCTAAGGTGCACATTGAGCTAAGGCCTCTTGGTACTGATATGAGAAGGCCAAATCTATGCTTGAATCATTTCCTTCTCTTGTAGTGCTCATTGGCCAATTTGAAGTTTTTTGAACCCTTCGTTGCATTCACTTGACTTCTCATCGATGGCATTGTAAGTCCATTGCGACTAACTGATATACTTCCACCTCTCAATGTTCAGTCGATCATTGCATGGCTTCTTCGAATGGCGTCCTTGTCCAACAGGGGGTTGCACCTTCACCATATGAAAGAATTACACATTCCTCTATTCTCCTTATCTTCGATTATCTGTGTCGTTTTGAGGAACTAAAATCCTATTTGTTGGCTTCGGATCTCGTCCCATTATCTTCATTGGTCTAGGTGGGGATTTGGGTAGGGTATATTAGGATCCCGAGGCAGATTCTCATCATTGCTTGAATCAACCAACTGCTTTCCCTTTATTGGTCGTGCTGGTATTTCTCAAATATCCCTCCATAGTATTTCAGCAATCTGTTCCCTACTAACTTGATATTCATTATTGGCAGCTAGATGTTGATGTGGTTCCCTCGTCCCTGCTTGCTCTAGCAATCTTTGTTGTATCGGAGAACGTCTTATTGATGGTGAGACGGTTCTGGAAGAATCTTCAGTATTCAAGAGGATTCGTAATGTGACTGGAGATGAGTTACCAGAGTTCGAGGAAAATGCATTATTTCCCAAGGGCTCTTCAGTATTGGGCTCAGTATTATCGCTTAGTTCTTCGTATTGTCTCTCCAGTCCTTGCTTTGGCAGTCTTCTATTCCCCTGCCTCCTAGAGTGTCGCAAGCTGCTTGCTAATGGTGCTAAAGTATTTGAAGCCAAGGAGAATAGGCTACTTTTCGAAGAGGCTCCCTCATTACCATTCGCGCTTCCTCTTAACTCTGCTTGCTCTCATTCAGCCCATTCAGCTCTTCGTGCATCTTGTCATTCCTACATTCGCTGCATGGTTTCATCCAGTTTCTGAATCACTTGTTCTCGCAATCACACATTATACTACCTTAGAGTTTCATACTCCTACAATCTTTGCATTTCCCAAGCCATCTATTGCAGAACTCGAGATCCTTGACCTTCGTCATCTTCCACTTCTGGCACTTGTTCTTGTAAAGCAACATCCATGAGGGTTTGGAGTCGATCCTCTGCTTCGCTATTTGGAAATCGAACATGGACTTGTAATCGTCTCTGCTCTCCTTCTCGAGGTTCTAACTCCCTATGCTCGATTACCAGTTAGCCTTCTGCACCAAATAGCTAGTTCATGTTTGTTGGTTCATCCTCTCGAATGACGTTACTCGACTCCCCGTGTTCATAGGATCGTATACCTGGTCGTGCTTCGTCTATGACCTTTCTAGAAGTGTCACCTGAGGTTTTTAAATTAATCATGCTCACCTGAGCCTGTGTCTTATACACCTTTAACTTAGAACCATTCATAGGGTCGAGGCAACTTGTCCCATCCAACTTCTTTAATCAGACAACTCCATTATCCAGTACCTCTTCCACTTGGAAGGGTCCAAGCCATAGGGTTTTCAACTTCCTTGGCTTAATCTCTCTTTTCACATTGTACTTGAACCACTAATTCGCCAACCTTCAAATTCATCTTTCGAAGATGTTTTTCATGCCAATACTTTCGTCGTTGCTAAGCAATCTCCGTTACCCACTGTGCCATCACCCTTCTCTCGCCTAGCTGTATCAATGTTGCGAGTCTCTCCTCCATACTGTCTTCATCATTCAGGCAGGTTTTGATGACTACCCTCAAACTTGGTACCAAGAATTCCATAGGTACTACCACCTCCTACCCATACATTAATTGAAAGGGTGTGTGGTTTGTGGTTGGTTTGAAGGTGGTCCTATATGCCCACAGAATCGTTGGCAAGCGCTCCTCCCAGTCCGCTCCTTCGACCCCACAGTTTTTATACATAATGGAAACCAGGACCTTATTTTTTGCCTCTGCCTGCCCATTTACCCTAGGATAATACGGACTTGACAAGGAATGGAAGATCCTGAATTCCTTTGTCAAATTCTGGATGATTTCATCAATGAAATGGCCTCCCCTATCACTTGTCAATTGAAGAGGTATGTCGAACCGTGTGATAACCTGCTCATACAAAAAGCGAGTTGTGCCCTTGCAGAATTATTTGGTAAGGCCCTTGCTTCAACCCATTTTGTTAGGTACTTTGTTGCGACTATGATATACATACACTTCCTCTTGTGACTAGTTCACAGTGGACCCACAAAATCCAAACCCCATCTCTCAAAGAGTTCTTGAGGTTGCGATGGATGCAATGGCATGAAGTCCCGTTTCAACGACTTTCCCATTCTTTGACACGTATCACATGTCTTAACATAGTTCTTGGCATCGTGATAAAGGGGAGGCCACCATAGACCTGCAAACAACGCTTTTTTAGTTGTTGCATCTGGTCCCATATGACCTCCGACCAATCCCTCGTGTGCCTCCTTCAGGGTCTATTGCACTTCATCTTCCATCATACATCTTCGCAGAATGTGGTCCTCCCCCATCTTGTATAGCAAACCTGCAATCAAGGTAAAGGGTGTTGCTTTCGTAATCACCTTCTGTTGCTCAGTCGTTGTCATCTCCTTTGGCAGCTCTCCTATCGATAAATATTCCCCTATATGTTTATACCATGCGGGTATCGCACTTATCATCAATAACTGTGTCGAGGAATTCATTTGGTATTCCTCCTGCAGGTTCTCTTGAGAGAATCCTCGATAGTTGGTTCGCTATTATGTGCTTCTTCCCTAGTCTTACTACCACTCAAAACATGAACTCTTGCAGGGTGACGAGCCATCTACTCACTCGTCCATAGATCATTGGTTTGTTAATCAAGTACAACAACGCCTAATGATCTACATCGAAAGCAAAAGGATTAGCCAATAAATAGTATCGATACTTTTGTACTGTGTACATCATCCCTAGTGCTTCGTGCTCTATTGTACTATAGTTCTCAGCTCGAGATAATAATCGACTTGCAAAGTATATGGGCTGATCCAACCCAAATTGGCCTTTTTGAGCCAATGCACAACCAATGGCAAAGTTTGAGGCATCTACGTGCACATGGAATTCCTTCTCCCAATCTGGATAAACTAGGATAGGTGCCTTCAACAAGTGCACTTTTAAGCTCTCAAAAGCTTCTTGGTGCTCCTCTACCCACTCGAAAGGAACACCCTTGCGCGTAAGAGCGTCTAGTGGATGAGAAGTTTGTGCGTAATTTTGGATAAACCTTCTATAGTATCCCACTGTTCCTAAAATTGTTTTCACTGAACTCATGTCGTGTGGTTCTTCCATCAGCAGTATGACTTGTATCTTGTCTGGATCGGGCTTTAAATCCTCTTGGCATACGATATGCCCTAGCAACTTCCCATATGTTACCATCAAGACACATTTGTGGGGGTTTAGGGATATCTGAGCTTTCCTACACAAGCTCATGCATTCATCCAACGCCTTCAAATGTTCTTGTGTCCTGCCATATAGCGACCAATCATCTAGGAAGGCTTTGAAATTACCTGTGGACATCTTGTCGAATATGTATAAGATGATTTGTTGGAATGTAGTCGGTGCATTGCACAATCCAAACGACATGTGGTTATAAGCATATATCCCGTTTTCTACTACAAAGGTGGTCTTCAACTTATCTTCCTCCGCAATACTGATTTGGTTGTATCCTGAGAATCCATCCAAAAACAAATAGATCTCGTGGCCCGCTACTTCTTCCAGGATGAAGTCTGTGAATGGGATTGGGAAGGGATCCTTTATAGCTACGACATTGAGGCTTTGGAAGTCCACAAAAT